>OX459096.1:518376-640974 GCA_949775045.1 Metridium senile | reverse complement strand
TTTTAGAATTGTTTGACGGATAAATGTGTTTGAACAAATAAATACAAAGTTTCAGTTATGTTGATATGTATAAAACTATATTTAAATTCCTCAAACTGGATTATTTCATAAGAAATTATAATAATAATTTTATAAGGAATAATAATGCATTATCAAGTTTTGTTGGTTGAGATGGCTAGATTTTTATTTTTCCATACTAGCATGTGTAATTCTCAAATAATAGTGTTTTTTTTTTTAATTTACAAAATTTTATTTACAAAGTTCTACAACTTGTTGTCAAAACTGTTACTACTGTAATCAAATGCTTAATAATGGGAATGATGACAAGTAAGAAAGAAAAAGAGGTTTAAGTATTAAATAGAATTCATCTGCAATAACAGTGATTTATTGACAAAGCAGTAGTTGATTCTTGGCGCCACGAGGACAAATTGAAATCACACCACGAGGACACATTGAAATCATAGAGCACCCGGCGTCAAATATTTTTACACCCACCCCTCCCTATTAAATTAGCGATACCTGACCCTGACCTAAAAAATTGAAAAACGGCTTAAAGAATTAGATATTATAATAAAAATGAACAAGCATACAGTGAAAGAGTTGAAAGCCCTCGCCAAAGAGCGAGGGATCAAAGGCTACTACAAATTACGTAAGGCCGAACTCATCGAAGCGTTGGCTAACGCACCACCACCACCACCACCACCACCACCGCCATCACCAACCCCTTCAACCAAACTTATCGAAGGGCTGTCACTGTCACCGCCACCACCACCGACCCCCAACACGTCATCGAATATTCTTGATGAGTCGATACCTGAGATTAATGCTCCCATTCTCAAACCTTCCCACCCCCCTCGAAATTCCCATGTCCAATCACTCAAACATTTAGCAAACAGAGCGGCCAACTCCGTAAAGAAAGAGTTGAACAAGTTTGCAGATTGGATATTATCTTATGTCCCAGAGCCTATCAAAAAGACTGTAAATAAACGAGTGGGCAGTCTAAAGGACAAAGTGAACCGTATATTCAAGAGAGTTGAACGGCCCACACCCAAAGAACAACAAACAGCAATAGGGGGGTATCTGAAAACCCATAGGATAGATGGACAAAAAGGGTATGACCCCAAGACGTTCATCACTAATATAAAACCAAAAGTTATAGATCTCATTAAGCAGCAAAAGAAACCAATCAAAGTAAAGTTCATCTTTACCTGTAAATTCATAAAAGAGAACCCAGCCACTGAGCAGATTGATGAAAATTCAGGATACTTTCACTCAACCGTGGAAACCATAACAGAATCAACCGATTTCTCCGACTTGTTCAATACAATGACAAATCGTCTACTTGAATTGATTGGGCAATTTCAAAACAAAGGCTCTGGGTGGCAATTCGACCAAGTCGAATACTTTGATATCAACATCGACCCCTTTGAACCGATTTCTGGAAGTTCCTATATACCACTACCATCAAAATTAGCATCCAAGCAAGCAATCATCAATGTTAAGAACGAGAAGGATCATGAATGTTTCAAGTGGGCGGTAACCTCTGCCGTGTTTCCTAAGAAAACACATCCTGAAAGACTCAATAAACAAATGAAAGAGAACTCTGAGAATTTTGACTGGTCAGGAATAGAGTTCCCCGTCTCACTAAAACAGATTGATAAGTTTGAAAAGCAAAACCCCTACGCGATTAACGTCTACGGTTATGAAGGTGAGGTATACCCTCTAAAAATAAGTAAGAAACATGAAGCTCAAGTGATCAACTTACTCCTAATATCAAACGATGAAACAAACCACTATTGCTGGATAAAGAATATGATGAGATTAGTATCTACTCAAATTGATAAATTTCATCATACTCGATTTTTATGCTATAGATGTCTGAACTCATTTCGATGCAAACAATCATTAGAAAAACATTCTGAATACTGCTCTAAAAATGAAGAAGTTAAGATTGAAATGCCAAAAGATAAGGATGGAAATCCCCTTTATACAACATTCAAGAATTTCAATAGAAAGATGCGAGTCCCCTTTGTTGTCTATGCCGACTTTGAAAGCTTTACAGAGAACATAGACACCTGTTCCCCAGATGAAAGAAAAAGCTTTACTAAGCAATACCAGAAGCACAAACCATCAGGCTTCTGCTATTTTATCAAGTGCTTTGATGACAACATATTTTCATCCGAGCTTGTAAGATATACAGCTACATCCCCAAACGAAGATATCCCACAGATGTTTGTTGAGTCTCTAGAGTCAGACATTAAGGACATTTACAATAAGTTCAAGTTCCCTAAGAAGGTTAAGATGACTCTGAGGGATAAAATCGCCTATAGCAATGCCACTCAATGTCACATCTGTGATGGTGACCTGGAAAAAGACAAAGTTTTGGACCACTGTCACCTTACAGGAAAGTATAGAGGCGCAGCTCATAATGAATGCAACCTTCAATACAGGATTCCTAAGTTCTTTCCAGTCATTTTTCATAATCTGTCTGGATATGACTCACACCTATTTATCAAGAACCTTGGTACATCAAAAGGTAAAGTAAACTGTATACCTAGTAATGAAGAAAAGTACATCAGTTTCACAAAACAGATTGTAGTTGACCGTTTTACGAACAAAGAAGGTAAGCAGGTTGATGTGAAGCGCGACATAAGATTCATTGACAGCTTCAAATTTATGACAGCCAGTCTTGACAGTTTAGTTGATAATCTTACTAAATGTGGAAAGTGTGAGGCCTGCGAGCCTGGAGATTGTATAAAGAGATTCATAAAAGATGGAAGGGTCGTTCAGTTCAAAGGTATTGGCAGATGTGATCAATGTAAGAATTGTCTGTTAGCTAAAAGTAAGTGTCTCGCTCCAACAGATAAGAACCTAGCTGAAACGAAAAAGTATTTTGTAGATAAGACGGATATGATGTTGAGAAAGGGCGTATTTCCATACGATTGGTTTGATGGCTTTGATAAACTCAACGCAACCCAATTACCGCCTAAAGATGCGTTCTATTCTAGACTCAACGACACTGACATAACAGATGACGACTATCAACATGCCAAGAAGGTGTGGGAAACCTTTGAGACGAAAACAATTAGGGATTACCACGACCTATACCTTAAGTCGGACGTACTACTATTAGCCGATGTCTTTGAAAACTTCAGAGATGTTTGCATCAAAAATTATGGTTTAGACCCAACATGGTATTACACAGCGCCAGGACTAGCCTGGGATGCGGCCTTGAAAATTACCAAAGTAAAGTTAGAGCTGTTAACTGATCCTAACATGTTACTAATGGTTGAGAAAGGCATTCGTGGAGGTGTTTCCATGATATCAAAACGATATGGTAAAGCTAACAATCCCTACATGGACAAATATGACCCCAACCAACCCACTAAATATATCACGTATCTTGACGCAAACAATCTCTATGGGTGTGCAATGAGTAAACGACTCCCCACCCACGGGTTTGGATGGATGATCGATCGAGAGCTAACAGGTTGGAAACACCAACCATGCATTCTAGAGATCAGCCTGGAATATCCTCGTCGTCTACATGACTTACACAACGACTACCCATTAGCTCCAGAGAGCATCAAGGTCGACAAAGTAGACAAGTTAATCCCAAACCTCGACAACAAAACAAAGTACGTAGTTCATCATGAGACTCTGAAACTTTACGAAAGCCTCGGACTAAAAGTCACCAAGATTCATAGGGGTATCACATTCGAAGAGTCTGATTGGTTGAGGCCTTACATCGACTTGAATACCAACCTAAGGGCAAAAGCAGCCAACGACTTTGAAAAAGATTTCTTCAAGTTGATGAATAACTCAGTCTTTGGCAAGACAATGGAAAACATCAGAAACAGAGTAGACGTTCGGCTGGTAACGAATGAAAAAGATGCGAAAAAGTTAATATCAAAGCCAAACTACCAACATCGCACCATCTTTTGCGAAAATCTAGCCGCCATCCACATGAAGAAAACAAAGTTGGTATTTGACAAACCCGTTTACTTAGGCATGTCCATTCTAGACCTAAGTAAGACGATAATGTACGACTTTCACTATAATTACATCAAGCAAAAATATGGTGACAGAGCCAAGTTGTTGTTCACAGATACGGACAGTCTTGCCTATGAGATTGAGACTGAGGACTTTTACAAGGATATCAGCAAAGATATTCAAGCAAAGTTCGATACCAGTAACTATCCAAAGGATCACCCATCTGGTATTGAGGTGGGTGTAAACAAGAAAGTCATCGGAATGTTTAAAGATGAGGCTGGAGGTCAGCAAATTACAGAATTTGTAGGACTGAGAGCAAAACTCTACTCGTACAAGATGGATGAAGGTATAGAAGAAAAGAAATGTAAGGGCGTTAAGAAAGCTGTCGTAAAGAAATGCATCAGTTTCGATAACTACAAGGATTGTCTATTCAATAAACAACCACAGATGAGGAGAATGAATGTAATCAGAAGCCATAAACATGAAGTTTATACTGAGACTGTAAACAAGGTCGCCCTATCTCATGAGGATGACAAACGAATCATTTGTGAAGATGGTGTTCACACCTTCGCTCACGGTCATTTCAGAACGCTATCAGGTGGCAACTCAGTGTCTGGAGGCACAACCTGAAGCTCTTCCCTACTAAATCCACGCCTAGGTCCACCCTCCGATAGATAGTACAACACAGGCTGTCCAGCCGAAACAACACTGCGCGATAAATCATAGATATCCAAACTCCAGACCGGATCCGTCGCACGACGGTTATCACCTCCTTCGTCTTCACCCGGTGCAAGCAAATATCTTACTTTAACTCCAGGGGGTAGTCTCACTTCGTCAAGTCCGACAGGCCGTTTATATTTGACAGATTTAACATCAACTTCTCTCAGTTTCAAAGCTTTATCAGGTTCTTTTCCACTAATCCGCCTTGGCTTACTATTCATTGCTTCCAAAACTTCTGGTAACCTCTTCACCCATTCTCTTGACCTTTCATTTTCTAATAACATCTCTTGAGCATATTGATGACTATACAATCTTTCAGACAAAGTTCGATTTGCTCGTTCTACCACAGATTGAGCTTTATGGTTTTTAGCCTCACTTCGCTGGATGGTAACACCCTTCTTTTTCATGAGTTTTGTAACATCACCCATAAATTCTGTGCCGGGGTCGACAATCACCGTATTTGGCCACTTGAGTTTCCTTGAATAGATTCTTTCAAACGCTTTGGCAAGTCCACTTGAATCTTTACTCGTTAGAGCTTCAGCATCAACATACCTTGATGCAACATCCACCACTAACAGCGCATATTTGTAGGTCTTTCGTTTTACAGTATCGTGAGTTAAGAACAATAGATCCGCCTGGTGGATATAGTTTGTTTTGACAACAGCCCAATGCGGTCTCGGAATATAGTTTGGAGGCGGTAGATAGATCTGCCACAGCGCTTGTTTCTCAAGCCACTTCTTAGATGTAGATTGGCTCACTTTAGCAGCATCCACCAATTTATTGATAGCTTCATAGCCTTTCCAGTACCCCTTGGTACTGTAGTATACTTTTGATAACCTGCTTTCGTTATTCATTTAAAGATTATCTATCCTTCTCTTAAAATTAATTATGTCTCAAGTAATTTCGGAGAGATTAAATCCAAACAGAATCCCACGAGAGCCTTTCGGTTTGAAGGCTGAAGCCTCGCTAAATCGAATCACACTGAACCCCTCATCTGCAAACCCCGGAGAGACTCTTTATGTGAACATTCCAAAACTTGCAGAGAATGTAGTGATTGTTCCAGGAAGTGTATCCTTGCTATTCGACTTAGGCGTCACAGGGCATGCAAATAATACTCTCGTCAACAACGTTGGTCGAAACCTGGTGTCTAGACTCAAGGTTCTTTTCGGCGGAGAAACACTGCAAGATACCCAACGATACGATCTATTTCAAACGTATCACGACCTATTCATCCCCAAGGAGGAACGAGAGGATCTATTGAAACAGGGTATCTCATCAGAGAATATGAGAAAACTCAGAACGAACGCAGGAGACAAGGTTACCTCTGATGCAAAAGAGGTAGCTCTTGCAGCAGTTCACAACACCAAGTACAAAATCCCACTAGACCATCCTATTCTGAATGACCATGGTGTTTTCTACCCAAAGGCCCTACCACACCCACTTACATTTGAGATTACACTCGCCCCCATATCAGACATTGTTGTCTATTCAAGCACCACATCACCACCTAATTACACCATCACAAACCTTGAGTTGGAGTACCTATGCATTTCCAGTGAATACCTTGCTCGGGAGGCAGCGGCCTCCTATCAAGTTGGAAAAGGCTTCTTCTTCGAGAACATCATTCTTCACAAGACGTTCACCATCTCCAAGCCAAATGACTCGGTTATTAACGAACATATAAATCTACCGAGAAAGTCAATGACAGGAGTGCTTTGTTTATTTACAGAGAACCACACAGGGGGAACACGAGACTCTGAGAAATTTGTCAGCCCAGATATAAAATCAATTCATGTTAACATCGACGGAATGCCAAATCGACTCTATTCAAAAGGAATGATACCAGCTGATTTGTGGGAATCGATAAAGAAACGTTTTGGTTTCACGAGTTCACTTAAGCAAAAAGATTTTTACGCGGACAACAAGTTTGCTCTGTGGATCGACTTGAGGACACACCCAGATAACAGCATTCATGGAGGAGGCCTGGTCTTGAACAACACGCGAGACGGAGTAAAACTAGAAATTAAGAGAAAGACAGGAGGAAGCGGTAATATAAACTGTCACATGTTTGTAGCGGCAGACGCATTAATGGAGGTTATGAACTCAAATTTGCGTTCAATAATGTATTAAAAATAAATACTGTTGTAATACAAAAAGTATGCAAGAATTAAGAGATAAAGTCCCGTTTTCGTGTATCATTAGTGGACACACAAATTGCGGCAAGACCAAATTCCTCACGGATCAGCTCCGAGGTCCGTTCCGCAATGTGTTTGATTATATTGTTCTAATATGTCCGACTTTTGCAATAAATAAAACCTATAATAGATTTGCTCGTGGGGATAAACGTTTCTTGGTATTATCGCCAGATGCTAGTAACACTGATGAAATAAACGAGCTTTTGAAAGATTGCACACAAGTATTTTCTGGTACAAATACGTTAATTATCTTGGATGATTGTGCTGCGTCTCAAGATCTTAAGAGAAGCTCGAACAAGTTTATAGATCTAGCATACTCTGGAAGGCATCATAAATTATCAGTGTGGGTATTGACGCAACAGCTCACAAGTATAGCAAAGAAATTCCGTGACAACGTCGCCTGTGTCATCGCATTCCATAATCCGTCTCAAATTGGTACAAAAACTCTCTTTGAAGATTATGGAGGTGATTTAGACGTTGAGACTCGTAAAAAGTTTCAGGAACTTTTAAAAGCAGAACGATATTCGAGGCTGTGTTTCTGTTTGAGGTATCCATTTCAGTGTTATTTGGAGATTCCAGCAGTGGTTTAAAGAGTTGTTGTTCTTGTTTCAAAACGAAACAAGAAAAGATGGCAAGCGTTGAAGATTATATAGAGGAACAACCTAAGGTCGCTGTCGACGCTGCGTCTAGTCTACCGACTGATGATGTTGAAGTAAAACGTGAGTCACTAGCCATTCTCGCATCGTTGGGGACTACTAAGGAGTATCTCGGCGTTAACATGAGTTTAGGTGATATTAAGAAACTCTCAAACAGTGAAGTCGAAAAGTACTTTGTGCGCTATCAGACTGTATTGGGAAAACAGGTCGCAGGAGGATTAGTGGAGTCAACTATTCAAGTAGCCACTCAAGCCATATCTTATGTGGTTCCTATTGATGACTCTGATGCTCTTTGCAAAGACTTGCAGAACGACGAGTTGGTAAAGCGTGAACTTTCAAACTTTGCAGGTCTCTTGGTATTGAGAGGTGGAAGATTGGTAGCACTTGCTAGCGCTCTCTTTCAAGTCGCTAAGCATGTTAAATTAACACCTTCAGAGGAGGTTGACAACAAAATCCAAGAACTTTCAAGCACAACTGAGCAAGCTCTTGAGCAAAACTGAGCAAAACTCTTAAGCGCAACTAAGCAAAACTGAGCAAAACTATTGAGCACGCCTAAGCACACTCTTGAGCACACTCTTGAGCATGATTTGATTTAAAGATTCTTTACTTGAACAAGTAAAGAATCATGTCAGACGAAAATCAAGTTGTTGAACAAATAACAAAGAACCCACTTCCAGCAAAAAGCGGTGCTAAGGAAAAAGATCCTAAAAAAGTAGCTGCGGGGCGTAAATTAGCAGAATATAATAGGAAGGCGAAAGAAGCGTTGGCTAGGGAAATGAAACGTGAAGCGGAAACGCTCCCTGAAGAAGCTACAGTAGACGATGAGGGCTCGTCTCAAAAAGCTTGGTTTCCAGAGCTATCTTTTACAACTGTGCTTTCTCTAGTTGGAATAGGGTTTACCGCAGTTGATATGTTTATGAGGTACTACAAAAACAGAGTAGTTGATTTATCACATGTTCCGACTCATGTACCAGAATCATTCAAAGAACCACCACCATCAAAAATTCCTATCCCACAGGCTACCAAATCAACTCCGAAAATAGGCATGCTGTAAGAAAATAGTTTAAAGCTTTTCTCTATCAATAATAAAATCATGTCAACTGAAAACAAACTTGTGAAAACGGTTACCGATTCAGCCGTCATTATCGGATTGGCCGCCGGTGTGGGTTACGTTGGAAAGAAAGTTATGAAAGAATCATTTATAAGCGACCCCTCATCAAGTATTACAAACTATGCCAAGTGGGTTGCGGTGCTTGGAACAAGCATGTATTTGAAGCAATATCTAGAAGATCAGAAGATCATTCCTAAAACCATCTAAAAAATACTGCTTTTGATTAATAAATGGCGACTATAGCATTGATGATTGGTGGAGCTATTCTTAATGCAACAACATTTGTTGGAGGGAGTTACCTAGCAAGATACTTATCCTCTGACGGTACTCATGTTGATAAAGAAAAAATAAGACATGACAAAGCGCTTGAAAAGTATCAACAAGCAATGGGCGAGTGGCAGAAAAAAAGACAGGAATACCAGGATTGGTTGGCGAAAAAATACAATGATAAAGTTCGTGCTGATGAGAACGATAAAGAGACAGATAAGGCTTTCAGATTATACGCTCAAACACATCCGGGTGTTTCACCTGATTTGAAAGAGCCTGAGCTCTCAGATTACTACAGACCGAGTAGCAACCAAAAGATGGGAGAGATGGCATATGTTGGGAGCGGAATGTTAGCTCTTGGCTATGTAGCGAGTAAATGGATATAGTTCTTCGGTGAAGATTTAAAGATTTCTTATTCTCTTAACAAATAAGAAATGGATATTGACCCAGAGATTCCCGATAGAGAAAATCCTTTCGAACCTGTTGATCCCGGTGATAATGATGATGGTGAGTCAATCCCCATGACATCCACATCCACTCATGATCCTTTCCACCGTCATACTACAGATGAAACATCGTTTATACACGGTGTGGATGAACATACTCCATTAATACGTAGAGAAGAGAGGATGGAAAACGCTTGGGATAGAATTCGTGAAAAATACCCAAATATAAACCCTACGAAATCACCCTTTACAGCCACTCTCGATGAATATGGAAACGTCGTCGTAAAGCTTAAAAGGTTGGGTGGTAGGGCTAGACCATTATTTGATGCAGGAGGTGGGTTGAATGAAAAGCTCCCTTCTTCTATCAAGAAAAGCCTTGGACCGTCTGCTGAAGAGGTTATCCGCTCCAATGAAGAAGAGGTTGCAAAGAGAGAAGAAAAGTTGAGACAGTTAGAGACCAAGCGAAAGGAAGTCCCTGAGAATCAAAGAGAGACAATAGATACACAGATTGGGGAAACACAGAGTGAGATTGAACAACTAGAGCGGGAGAATGAGACCATAGAGGAAAGAATGTCTCTGAAGGACCGTGTAAAGGCGATTTTTAAGAAATATGGATTTACCACCGTTGCTGTGGTTACCGCTGTGGGTGTGGTTATTGGTGTTATTGTAAGCAATCTGAAAGCCGGGCTGACTAGTGTTGCAAAGGGTGTTGGAAATGGTCTGAAAACCATAGGTAAAAAATTGGGTGAAATACTACCTGGAATGGTTGGTGCTATAACTTCATTTATTTTCAAAACGGCAGGTGAAGTTGTCGGCTTTTTAGCCAAAAACGCGTGGCTTCTCATCGTCGCCGTCGTCCTATATTTTGTAGAACGATTTAAAAAGAGACGAAGATCATAACAAATGGTATTACTCTACATTGAAGGTAAAGTTGGTGACTTCACAGTCTATTTAGAACAGCCTATTGAAAAGCCATGGTATATTACGTTGCGAAGGTGTACGTTTTATAATCGCTGGAAGAATCTTTCAAGCGAGGGAACCGTTTCTGACGGTGAAGGTCAAGAACCTATCCTTAGGATCCCTGCAGGATATTATACGGTTGAAACGCTAAAACGTCAAATAGATGGGGGTTTGCGTCTAGGTGAAAAGGCAATCTCTATTGAAAAATCATCACTCAAAGCTCATCAGAACGTCACGCTGAATGATTCGCTTGCTGATTTATTAGGTCTCAAAAACAAAAAGCTGAAAGCAAAATCTCAACACGAGATACAGATAAAGACTCTTGACGCTATTTTTATCCACTGCGACCTTGTGGGCGCATCTGGCGTCCTCAAACAAGGAGCTCCCTCACAAATCTTAGCATGTATAGAGCTTGATAAAGGAAGGATAAACTTTGATCCACACAGTCCGATACAGCTTAGCACCACATCAGTTGATTACGTGAGTAGTCTTCGTTTTAGTATGAAGGACGGTGATGGAAATACAATAGAGAACGGTCTCTACCCGATGCGTCTAATTTTAGAAATTGCTTAAAGAATAACCTCTCTCCATAATAAAAAATATGGAGGATTATAATCAAATCTACCCAAATGTACCACCACAGAGTGGCGGTGATAACTTCAGACTTCAAAAGACCTATGACGTCTTGGGAAGTTTGGAAAAAGAAGTCAAACATTATGAGAACGTGAGAAAAAAGTATAAACGAACGCAGAGCACGTTTTCAAAGTTAAGCATGGGCACGGGAGTCCTATCCGTCGCTCTCGGGTCTAGTGGTTTAGGTACGTCTCTATCCGGTTTTGGACTTGTCGTAGGAGTTCCGTTGGGAGCTTTAGCAGGTGTTTTTGGTCTTACATCTGTAGGCTGTGCGGCGGTTTCTAAACGACTGTCGCAAAAAGTCTCTAAGCACGACCAAACGGTGGCGGTGGCAAGGGCAAAAGTAAATAGCATACGTGACTTGGTTTCTAAAGCTCTGAAAGACAACAAAATATCAGACGAAGAGTTTTCCTTGATCTTAAGTGAAGTGGATAAGTTTGAGGCTCTAAAGCTCCAGATTCGCCAAAAGTCAAGAAAAGAGGAGGAAAAAAATGTAAACATTACCAAGCTGAGGGAAGAAGTGAGAGGAGAAATTTTAAAAGAACTGACGAAAGTACCCGCTCGATGAAATTTCTGTTTGAAAGAACACCCTTTGGATGGATCTATGAATTGAGATATACAAAGAACTGATTTAGCACCTTTCAGTGCCAAAATCTCAAAGTGATTTAAACATCTTATATGAAACATATAAGATGAAGTTTACAGAATTTGAAAAAAGATATCCTTACTATTCACGGTTTAGGTTTACTCAAGATGATAATGGAAATGTTGTATTCAATTTCAATGGTGATTATGTAAATCCATTTGACGCTAATGGAAAGCTTATTAAAACATTATATGAATTCCCTGTATATGAAGGACATCATTATACACCAGAGAATATCAATGATTTTCTCGTCTCAGATGACCTAGAAAGTTATAATAACATGGTTCAAGATCTTGTTGGGTTCCCTTATAAATATCAGTTCAATCATAAAGCAAAATATAGGATTGAACCGTGGGATAAAACAGTAAATAAATATGATTATAATAGGTTTTATATATATATAACACCAAAAAATAAGACAAATTTCACGTTCCGAGACATATTTTCAGATAGTCTATTACTATTTAAAACCGCTAAGGAGGCCAAACGATGGCTATCAAGCCCTAATCTTAGTTACTGGTCACAAGCGTTGAATTTCGCGGTATTTTGTTCGACCGCTGGATGTGGCGTGACACGGGATATACTTGATGATAGTCAAGTTGGTTCTTTTTATAGGTTTCATGTATATTTTACAATACGAAGAGTTCTACAAGAACTACAGTGTCCTTTGCCTGGTGATAAATTATTTAGCTGGAATAACAATTTTTATAATAAAGCAGCATACCAAAGACTGCGGGTTGAATTTAATACTGGTGATGACTTTAGATTTTTAGCTCCGAATTCAGGAGGTTTGGGAGACCCTTATGCGTGGGGTTCTAGCGGACTATTCAAAGATGTCACACAACCAAATTATATACCATACCATAGTACAGATCAATTGCCAGATGAGTGGGAAGCTGATGGTAATGAAAATAGCACTAATCATACAGGTCATTTCAAAGTCGTTTATATCAAGGATGATCAAACCAGGTATCAATATAATTGGTTTTTTCCTGAACGAAGCAACGGCTTGACAAAAGCTGGATTAAGTCGTATTAATCAATCTGTTGAAGCATTTGTTTATTGTATTTTAGGGGCACAAGTACAAACTCGGTCGTCAATCATTGGTGATGGCGGTTCAGCTCAAGAAACGAAACAAGTTTTTTTGAAACTCTTCGAAAGCTCCGTGATAGAGAACGATATATCAAAAAGTATACAAAGGTATCAGTTTGCTTTACAACAGGCAAGGCAAAAACTAGACTTGGCTCTTGCCCTCGGTTGTTGGTTGAGTCCATCGTATCTTGTGATAAATAACAACACTTCAATCGCTGGTTATAATAACAAATTACAAAAAGCCACTACTGATATGAAATTGGGACTAAATCCAATAA
This sequence comes from Metridium senile, assembly GCA_949775045.1. Lineage (NCBI taxonomy): Eukaryota > Metazoa > Cnidaria > Anthozoa > Actiniaria > Metridiidae > Metridium > Metridium senile. Next base: position 627,977 of record OX459096.1, on the reverse strand, counting down.
ATAATGAGATAAAAACGATTCCAAAACATAATATGGGTCATTCAAAGGTTATATTGCCCCATAGAGCTAACAGCCAATCGTCGGCGAGAGGGAGCGAAGCGAGCTCACTCAGTGCTGACAAACCGAAACCGGATGTGAAGACTCAGCGTGTGACAACAGATCGTCACGGCATTAACCTTATCGTGATAACAGCCTCTGCGGCTGGTTTAGCTTGGTATCTATTTCGATAGCACGTGGGATGCATGTGGGCGGATGTGACGTATTGCAAGAAAACAATAACTGTTCACGTGCTAAACAATAGACTGCATACCAACCATACTTTTGCGACGTAGCAACCAGCAAGTCTGAAAGTAGATTTGATGTTTACTTTCTAGAGGCCCGTTTCTAACGTCGCTCAGGAATGCAATGACGTCAATGCAAATTCGATAGCTTCAGGTATTAATACGTGCAGTTCGTCATGAAATATTCCTCTTCACTGTTATGACTGAGCAAGACGGTACAGAACTCGAATATGATTCCTTCGATTTAACAAACATTTCGCAAAGAAATGGTTTTCAACTTCCACCACCAAGAAAAAGAGAAAATCTAAACGACTTTTTGTCGAATCTTACGATGAAAGACACCATTCCGAAGCAAGACGTTAGGAAGATTTGGCTGAGAAAGACGGAAGAACGAGACAAAGCTCTGAGACAACTAAGAGACGCCAAATCGAAGATTGAATACTGGATGGCAAAGGCAAGAACTGCAGATGAAATGGTCGCTAAATGTGATGAAGATCTACAAAAGCTCGACGCTCTCATAATGGCTGACATTATGGCTAATCGTTGAAAGACGATTGAACTAATTTTTTGTTTAGACTCTACATGGTGGAGTCGTCAATACCTGTGAAACTAGGTATTCTGATGAGGCTTGATATTAGCCGAAACGACTCTTTACCAAAGCAGATGGCTGTCTCATGACCGGAAAACAATTCCAACTTGATGGGTAAATTTCGTTATGTAACACTGACTTGTGTTACATAACCTAGTGTTTAATAAATTAATCTTGTCGTGTCTCCTGTGTTGCGTTACAAGCTTTACAATGAGACTTTTGTCTGTTGTGTTCACATATTTGAGAGCCACCGCACAACTTACAAAAGAATTTCTGTCTGTTGTGCTCACATATTCCTTTCCCGTTGCAGTCTTTGCAGATATATCTCGCTCGTTTATGTTCGCAGAAGCTACCACCATTACATAATTTGCAACGTGATTTACGGCGGTTGTGAGGACAGATTTGTGACCCATGACAATCTCTACAATAATATTTTACTTTACCGTGCGGACATTTCTTAGGATCGCGTTTCGGTTCATCTAAAACTTTGACAAGTTCGGCTTTAGGCTCTGGTATCGGTTCATCGAAAATACTCGATGACGTGTTAGGAACTATATTACCTGGTGGTTTTGCGTTAGTCAACGCTTCGATGAGTTCGGCCTTACGTAATTTGTAGTAGCCTTTGATCCCTCGCTCTTTGGCGAGGGCTTTCAACTCTTTCACTGTATGCTTGTTCATTTTTATTATAATATCTAATTCTTTAAGCCGTTTTTCAATTTTTTAGGTCAGGGTCAGGTATCGCTAATTTAATAGGGAGGGGTGGGTGTAAAAATATTTGACGCCGGGTGCTCTATGATTTCAATGTGTCCTCGTGGTGTGATTTCAATTTGTCCTCGTGGCGCCAAGAATCAACTACTATATATGAATGAATAGATTAAATGGATGAATCAATGAATCAATCAACACAAAGAAACTAAAAGATAAGAGACTGAATAAATCAAGGAACGAAGGACAAACAAAACCATAGTGCAGCTAAACTACAGAGAGGTATCTACTAATTTGTGTTTCACGGATTGTATTTTTCACTCTACTGTCGGTGTATTTAGTGGTGTTAAATCACCATACTTTTGAGTTGGTTTGTCAGGTCTTGTCAAATGTCGCATGTCGCTTCTACCTTCAAACATAGTGCTTTAAACATCAGCTTACAAGCCTCCGGGAAATGATTGTACGCTTAATTCAATAAAGTCGAATTAAAAATGCATGATCAACAACGTCTACGAACCAAAACACTAAAACCATCATTAAATAAAAACCTATAATAGTTATTATTAAATACTGAATAGCTTCTATTTAGTCACTAGAAATACCAAATACAAAAGGAAACAATACCTCATTACAACTTTACTTGTCTTTAATAGTGACTAATAGTCACTAAATACGAACTATTACACATGTACAGCAGCAATTTTAATTTATTTTATAGATAAAGTGCTTTCGCGCTGTATTTCATACCACGATTGAAACTAAACTGCGCGCATGGTTGCTTTCTGCATATTTTGGTGTTTCGTCGTGCTTTGTTTTGATCAGAGCAAGAACACTATAGAGCACTACGTGTGAATTGTGTTGCGGGGGCAACTTTCCTGATTCGAAACCGTTTTAGATAATTACAGCGATACGCATTCAATGTGAAACAGAAAAACATCATATGACTTACTTGCAGCCGTTGCGATAGCCAAAGCTGCGATGATTGTAAAAGAAGGAAGAGCCATAGTTGTTGGATTTGTAGATATTTTAAAGAGGAACGATATCATTCAAGCTGTTTTTCAAAAGTTTTTGTTTTAATTTCAAAGGACGAGGGGTGGATATTATTATTGTAATCATTGTCGCATGCGTAATCAGTTAATATTAATTGCAAATTTATTTTGTTCAGTTTATATGTTGAGTAATGAAAAGGTTGTTGATGGTACAGTGGAAAAGAATTCTGGGATTATTTTTTAAACGCAAAAAAACTGTTTGAAACAAATGCAAATTTATGTCGTTATTTTAAGTGTTGAGCCTGATGACCTACGTAACAATTGCAAAACGTTTGTATATGGCGGGAATGAATTTTGGGTATCTATTCCCAGTTAAGTGGAATTCCCTGTCCAATTAAGTGTTAGGCGATCCTTTTACGGTTGAAAACGTTTCCTTCAATGATGTATATATACGTTCCTTTCAAGGTTTTCGCTCAAAAGTCAAGAATATCGCACGGTCCTACACTCAACAGTTTTTCTAATTTATTCGTACGATCGCCGATCACTCACGTGACGTTAGCAACGATTCTGCAATTTAGAGGATACCATATTTATTATAAGTAATACCATGGCTCGAGGGAAATTAGTGATTAAATTTCCCCGAATACCGAGGGAAAATTTGTTGAAGTCCCGAGGGCGCAGCCCGAGGGACTTTCACAAATTTTCCCGAGGTATTCGGGGAAATTTAAATCACTAATTTCCCGAGTGCCATGGTATTACTTTGTAATACCATGATTACCGAGGAACTAACTACTGTTAGGAAATACATGTTAGTTTTCATAGAAGCATAAATTATAAACTTTTACAAAGCTGTTGATTTTCGGCATACTTTTAAAATAGTTGCTTTTGTTAAATGAGACAATGCCGAATTATACCACCATGCATTCATTATAGTTTGTTTGCATAAACACGCATGACATACTATACTTCAATGTAGTCAACGCATGCGCATAGTTACTTAATGAGTCCCACAAGTGTTAGAGTATGGACTTGTGTGTAGTACAGGGTCCTTTATGTTAAACATTTTCAACTGGGTCGAAGCGATCCAGGAATGGTCTCGATGATTGTTATGATGAGGGACCATTGGGGGATAGTCTCCTAAATTTCCCTCATGCATACAACATGAGGGAAATTTAGAAGACAAAGAAATCCTTTGTCTTTTACTAAATTTCCCTTGCATAAATTAAATATAGAGGGAAATTTAGTAAAAGACAAAGGATTTCTTTGTCTTCTAAATTTCCCTCATGTTGTATGCATGAGGAAAATTCGGGTTTGTAAACCCCTCGGAAGACAAAAGAATCCGAGGTGATCATGGTATTACTTATAATAAGCCCCGCACTTTAACGCTATAATGTTACTCTAGAACAACATTAGAAAAAACTGAGGTATATTCTTCAATTCAAAGTTATCATATTTCAGTCACCGGTCGCCCATTGTAAAAGTTATCCTACCAATATGTAGTTTTTTTTAATTACTTCAGTCTAATTTGTTATTTATTTTACTATGACAACCTTTCTGTAATAAGATGTATGGATCACTTTAAATGTAAATAAGTCATTTCAGGGAATGTGCGAGAAAGAAAGGTAGCTGTGTTTATTATAGTGCAAGTTCAAGTTCACATTTCAATAACAAATTCACCGGGGGGGGGGGGGGGGGGGGGGGGGGGGGGGGCGACCCTCTTATATAAGAGAGTAGCGGATGCTCGTTGGAAATTTCTAAAATGAACACTAAAAGGGACCTGTGTTGTAAGTTTATTGGCGTGGCAGCAATACAATTTCACCCCTAAAGGGTACCAATCAAAAACGTGCCTTCTGCTTGTATACGTTTTATCCGGACGATATGGTTAAAAAGAAGGATTTTTTTCTTATTAATCCCTAAAAGGGACCACACAATTCAGCTGGTTGGGATTCGTGTTCCCAAAGCGGGACCGAAACACTGATTTCAAACCCTGTAAGGGACGGCAAGCATCCCCGCCCCTTTGACAATAGAGTCCCCCCCGGGAAATTCTCTTGACTAAGAACTCTTGTTTATAACACGTTAATAAATGGAAGGTATATTTCGACATTAATTTAGACTGTATATTATCCATTATCAAATATTTAAAAATCAAATTGATACAGTTTTAATTTTGTTGTGTTGAAACGAGCTAATGATTTAATTCAAGGAAATGCGCAAAATGGTACGTTTAACAACGCCGCCATTCATACCACAGGGAACCCAACGCCAAATTCATTTTGGAGGTAATTTTATCAAGCGACACGCAAAGCTCAAAAATTAGATGATTCTCAAAACGTTTTGGTGTTTATAGTTTAACAAGACCAGCAGCTTTTGACTGGTGCTGGATTACTGAGAGAAAGCTAGAGCAGAGAAAAATCAGTCATATCCTTTTGACCCAACCAACGATTTTCCCTTGTCCCATCTGCTACAGACATCTCCATGCTTGAATCAGTCTCACCAGCTACCCCGGCACAAAGGAATAACTTTTGTACAAACATGCGCAACGTTAACAAGTTACTTTATTGATTTGCTTATTCCAAACATTTGTGTCTTTGATTTTAAGAATTGCAACGAAGCGTATTACTTGTTGCACATGTGATTTTTTTCGATATCCCCGTGGCGCAATGGATTAGCGCGTTGGACTTCTAATTCAAAGGTTGTGGGTTCGAGTCCCATCGGGGATGTGACAATTTTTTCCTTCTCTGTTTTGTAAAAAGTTTTAACTTTGTCCACACATTCAAAGAATGGCTCAATATAGAAGGACGAACAACAACAACAACAATCAAGGACTTTTCCTTATCAATCGGCGAACCATAGATGAATTATCAACATGTATTTTAGTAATAGCTTTATTAAATAGAATATACTTGCAATTACAGCCACGAGAATGTTTGAAAATGTTTTTCTTTATAGAAATAACATCAGAATTCACTCTCGCTATTACGAGCAAGAGATGGAATATCAAAAATTCTTTATACCAAAGTATGTAATAAGAATAACTCTCGCTATTAATACCAACAAGCGATTAAAAACGACTCTATTTACAGAAAAAGGTGCTGAAATATTACTCTCGATATTACGGTCACCAGAATTTACACACATACTGTATTGAATTAAAATGTACCGCTATTGCGGACAAAGTTAAAAAAGAATCAATCTATTTACAGAAACTGTACAACTCTCTCTATTTCGTACGCCATAATGAATGAAGTTTCGAAGCTTGGTGTGTCATCTATATAACGAGAGTTTGCCCTATATTTTCAACTTTTTTATATCGTCTTTGCATTATAATGTGTTAATATATAGAAAAAATGGAATCTTAAAGAATTGTTCTCCACTGAGCTTATAATAGTCCATTTTACAAGAGATAAATCTTTCTCTGGCTTCTTGCATGATTTATCGGGCGTCAACCTTGTCAGTTTTACCCTCTTCTACAAAGAAATGAAGCTGTGCTTTTACACGTAAAAATACCCGAAGAAAGGATTAATATACGGGTATGCAATGGCGTTTCTTAAAGTAAGATATGGTTGATGGTGATGGTGAAAATGAGCAGCAGCTTGAAGGCTGTAAGTACAAAAATAACAAAAGTTTATTGAAACCAAAGCCACTAACGAAATTCATACTATAAAGAGGGTCCTGAAGGGGTAAAATGGGAGCTGGGATTGGCCTTATTTTTGACTGGGAAATGGGATTGGATGCACTGGGACTAGGATTTACAAATAAAAGAACAATAGAAATGGGAATGGGATTGAAAACTTGAGCAAAACTGATGGGATTATGTGATTTTTGACTGGGATTTGGTCCAAATATAAACTGGGAAATGGAATTCGGAACCCCCTTCAGGACTCTCAATAAAATAGATTTCATATGACTATGAACAGCGTATCGCACAAACGCTGGCAAAGCATGGCAAAGCACGTCCAGTTTCTGGTAAATATCAAGGTCGCGGCAGGGCACGTATACTGCACTTAACTTTTCCCAGTCACATGCACGAAATCTGTTCTAATGCGAACAAGCGCACTAGCCGTACCTGTTGTTATAATCGTCCCTTTGGATCGCTGTCTTGCAATTTTAATCGGTACTGTAAAAGATATACACTAATGAGTAAATGACACTGGTCGGTCAAGAAAAGGAGTATAAAAAATGTGCCCTTCTTTCAACACTAGCTTCTCCCCTATCCCCCCTTACTCCCCTGCCATGGATGCCATGTTCATGTTACCGCGACATCCTTCACAGGCTTTAGATTGTGTAGCCTCGACTGCGACAACGATTCTTGACATAGATGTATAGAATACTTACCAGCTTCTTGAGTTGGAAATTCAGGCCATTCCAAAACTAAAAACAATCATGCCAAAAAAGATATAATGTGATGTAATCTAGAGTGTATTAAGGGTTTGAAGCTCATTGGCCTTAAATAATGAAGACAATACTATTAAAAAGTCATCTTACTGTAAATGGTTGGGATTACTGTTGTTTCTGTCTTGGTAACTAACAAAAAGAACATGGTATCAGTTAGTATTTGGGACTTCTGACCTTAGCACTAAACTGAATTCAACAGCTGGACTTCCAAAAAAATAATAATTTGTATATTCGCCAGTAGTCCATAAAACGAGATGACGCATGGGGTAAGTTAACAATTGCAAAATGGTGTCGCTTTACCAGGTAACGATCCCGAACGCCTTTGCGAACTTTTCATGGTAGTCGTCGATCAACGTCAGCCTTGATAGCTTATATTCTTTAGAATTTGACTAAAGCCCGTGGAAGTCTTTAATTAATTGTTTGAAAAGGGGCAATTTCCTTAAATTATCGCGAGCTGTAGTCAAATTCTAAAGAATATATTACATGCTATCGAGGCTGTGGTTGTTCGATTCGAACCGTGAAATGGTCGATCTATTTGCTATAGCAGGCTGGTTTGAAAAGAAATTTGGCGTAGAAGCAAAATGGTTGAAAATAACATCCCCGGTGGGACTCGAACCCACAACCTTCGAATTAGAAGTCCGACGCGCTAATCCATTGCGCCACGGGGATTCATTGGTACAAACATGCGCAACAACTTTATTGATTTGCTTAAGGTGACTGGCTACTTTTGAACGCCTTTGGACGTTCGATTCGAGCCCACGATGTGCACGCGCATGCAAAAAAAAACGCTGAATAAAATACAAAATTCTATTTAGGAACCATACACGTCTTGAGCTTCAACAGGGCAAAACCCTCGAACTTTGCACGGGACTCCATACTTTCGTTATGCTTAGTTGAAAGAACCTAATAAAATACGTTATGTACGTCAAAGTTTTTCAAAAAGTCTAAAGTACCAAAAAAATCGATTTTCGTAGGATTTTTTGTCCGACTTCATGCAAGTTTTGAAAGCACTGAAAGGACAAAATATGACAGATCAAGGTATTTCTTTGTCTTTTATTCAAAACCATCCATGTTGTATTTTAGAATGATTCATTACCCGGCATTCGTGCTTGGTATAGTATGAAAAAAAACTATTTTCTTATGAGTTGTGATTTTTTTTCATATCGCTTCCGTTTTCGCAAGTTTTTCTTCAAAATCCATCGCGTAGGCATCCATTAAATGCTGATTATCTCGAAAACAAGCTCGGGACATCCCATTTTTCTTTTTATATTTGGAATCAGCATTAAATTTCACATTAAAAAAATCGTAGTTGAAAGAAAAGTTTAACATTATTTCCAAAAGTAGCCAGTCACCTTAATCCAAACATTTGTGTCTTTGATTTTAAGAGGTGCAGCTAAGCGTATTTCTTGGTGCACATGTGTTTTTGTCAATATCCCCGTGGCGCAATGGATTAGCGCGTTGGACTTCTAATTCAAAGGTTGTGGGTTCGAGTCCCACCGGGGATGTGATAATTTTTTCCTTTTCTGTTTTGTAAAAAGTTTTAACTTTGTCAATTCATTCAAAAAATTCAAGAAAGTTTAATCAATAAACATTCCCCTTAAAGGCCCGTTTACACTAGCAATTTTGTTACGCGACAAGAGTTGCAATTTCAATGGCGATTTTATTGCAGATTTGTCAACGCTACTTTAGACATGCTCGAAATTTAGTGCAACTTGTTGCGATTTTCTGTGTCCTAAATTCTAGCGTATTCGAAATTGCGACGACAAAGCTGCGATAAAATCTCCATTGAAATTGCAGCTTGAAATTGGCCATCGAAATCGCGCGACCAAATTGCTCGCTTTGCACAGCGATGTTGGTATGCAGTAACAAGATGAGGCCTGGGTCGAGTCTATACCAACAACTCTGGCCTTGAATGTAAATATCATATTATGAATAACAGAATTCCCACCAGCTTGTATTCTCCCTCTCTCGCATGCGTGTATGCATTTTACCATAGCACCCTCCCCTCCTCCACAACTTCAATATTAAATATTTCCTCTCATTGTAATATTTACCCTGGACTTAAGAGTGACATTTATTTAGTGTAAATTTCTCGTTGAACACATCATCCTCTATATTTGCTTTATGTAACCCCACCCCACCCCATAACCTATTCAGTGATCGGTTATATAATAAAATTTGTAACACTGTAAAAAATGTTGACATTTGACATAAGTCAACATTTTTTACGGTGTTACAAATTTCATTATATTACCTATCGTTTATGTCAAACACCGACGCAGCCTATACTAGTTTACTCGCTAGTTTCCATTACTATTTAGTGATCGATGATTGACTATAGTAGTTTATATTTACCCTGACGCTGAGTGACATTGAGTGTAAATGTCTTGTTATGGACATCAGAACTGTCCATCATTCTATACAACACACCATATATTCCAGAATCTGTGGTGCTGACATTTTTGAACAAAAACCAAGCCTCCCCTTCACCAGCATTACCCACCAACGATACTCTACTGTCAGTAATAACAACGCTGCCTTCATCATAACCCATATACTGCAAAAGAACGTCTCGTATGTATAGTTGGTTTTTCATGCTATCAAATGTCGCGAAAGCCAAGTCTTCTGGCTTGTTCGTTAGGTTTAGCTTTACTTCAAAGGCTTGTCCATTACGAATGGAGATATTGGGAAGACCTTTGGCATGCCCTAGATAAACGAATATAGTGATTGATTTTAAGAGGTTGCTGGAGTTAGTTTGCGAATGGTGAACGGTGGTTGTACGATTGCTAATCTAAAGGGAACTGTGTCAACTGTGGGTCTTTATATTGAGTATTCAGGTCCCGCATTACGAATGGAGATATTGGGAAGACTTTTGCCATGTCCTAGATATAGAAATATAGTGAGGATTTCAACAAAGGTCGCCGGTGTTAAGTTAATTTTCAAATGATGAACGGTGATTGTACGAACAGAAGGAACTGATCTTCGATATTTAGTATTCATGTCCATTTATTGACAGAAAACGAATTTACTGCACTTATATAGAACACAAGCCAAGTTTATTGAAGAAGAACTTATCACAATCAGAAGCCTGCAAAGGAGGTCGGTATTTCTTCTCTAATGGTCGATTTATTCACAGCATATTTTGTTTGTACGTGTTTGTGCTATATGACCATAACAAGTTGTTGCAGTGGTAGATGATGAAACAAATATTTCTTTAAAATAACGTATAATAAATCAACAAATTATTTTGATATTACCGACATCTTTCGCAGTCATTAGATTGTTGTCTGTAAAAAGGGATTTCATATGGCAGCCATGTTTGTGGTCAAGGGAACTAAAATCCTTTGTCAATCAAAAACTTTCTTTTGTACTTGCACACAAACATGACTGCCATGAATTTCCTCTATAGCGAAATAGCGCACAGCGGTCGTGACCATTTCAATCTTACTGTTTTGATTGATAACAGCGAAAAACTAATTAGAATATAATATTATCATAAAAACCTTTTTACAATTTGACAAGCAAATAACAAAAATATGTAGTTTCTTGAAGTAACCAACGCAACACTTGAAACCCTGAACTATGTAATAATGTTATTCTTTTATGCACAAATTAAAAAAAGTTTTTATGAAAATAACAATTTTAGCACTATACGAAAGTTTACTTCAAAAGTGCAAAACTCAAAGTCTGTATGGCAAACACGAAATCATATTGTGTAAATTATATTGCAGTTTGTGTGCAGTATTTGTTTGTGATTATCGATAAGTAAAGTTGTAAGGATGTGAAAATAGACAAATTAAATCAAATTGTAGCTGAGCCATAAATTTTATCCATTTTGTCAGTTATTTACACTCACTGGAACGGACAAAGAACCATTAATTACACTGAAGGGAACAACATGTCGTGAATTTTCTAAATCAGCAGGAATTTTACGCATTTTATCTTATGTTTTTGATGCTGTTTGCGTTCTATCTCGCTGCAACATTATTTGCCTGTGATAATGACTAATTGTCATCCAAAAAAGAATTACCTGATCAGTGTTATTTTATTTCGTGGATATAGTATTTGTGCACACAGTATCTCTTTACAATTTAACATGTCTGAGATGAAATTATTCTCAATAGTGTTTGCGTTTTATCTTATTTTCGTGTTATCTTAAGTGAAGACCCATTATATATAATTACAATCAAAATTATCACTTCATATTTAATTGCTGTAGTGTAAATACGTACCTCGGCAGTTTGTAATGATCACGAGAAGCTGGAAGACCAGTGTGGCAAAGTATTCCATTTCTTTCTTTGAGTCAAATTAGCAGTGTCAACTTTGAAATCGGATTTGACGTTATAGCCCAGTTTGCATTTGAGCGAGCGCTACGCACTGTCTTAGACAATGACCTTTTATAACTTGAAAGCTCTTTAAAATTCAATGGTATTGTTTTGAATCGCTTAATTATTCAAAAAGAAGAAAGAAAGAAAGAAAGAAAGAGAGAAAGAAAGAGAGAAAGAAAGAAAGAAAGAAAGAGAGAAAGAAAGAGAGAAATATAATAAATGAAAGAAAAAAGAAAGTAATATAATGAAAGAAATAATATCGGATTTATAAAAAAAGAAAGAATTAAAGAATCAAGTATAATGAATGAATGAAAGAGAGAAACAATGAAAGAGAGAGAGAGTAGGGGGGGGGGGGGGGTGGGAAAGAAAGGGATACTTTTTTTTTCTAAAAAATCCTAGTTTATGATACACATGTGCTAAAATATACAAATATAAATTAAAGGTAAAATACTATTCAAGACGACTCTAGATAGATAGATAGATTGGAAAACGTTATTTATCCACGGTAGTTATATCAAATAGTTAGATATTTACAATATACAAACAACGTGTTCTACCTACAAGCCGTGCATTACATAATATTATGATTACATATTTAAACAATAAATATATCAATTAATTATAACTATTGTTCAATGTGTCAATGCTAAAACTGTGATTCTTTATTTTCCTTTTAAACAAAATTTATAAAGAGTTCGCTTTTCAAGGCGTCAGGGAGAGCATTCCAAATTTAAACTCCTTTATAAGCAAAACTGCTTTTATCATAATCAGTACCAGCTTTCTGTAATTATAGGTTATACTATGAGGACCTCAGGTACTTCCTTTGTGGTAGGGGGTGGGGGGTACTTCCTTTGTGGTAGAGGTGACGACCCCTTAAAGATACGCACAGATAAAAATAACTGTTAAGAAAGCTGAGAAGGGTCTAGGTACAATAATGGCCCTGATAGTAAAACAAGTCTTGATCCAAACTGGTGAAAATAGTTCTTCCATATTCTACAATTTTAATTAATAGACCTCGAGGCAACAATAACTCTAACAAGATAGAGTCAATATCGATGTCTCGATGCTGGTACCTGGCCTCCTCTTTTGTGAGTATAATAGGTTGTATAATCTGGTTGTATAATAGCAACAATCGATGGTTGTCTTGACCTTAAAACCGAATATGCTCGTACGCCAATAGAATACAGAATGTATACGTTCAACGCCAGGTGGATCAACGTGGATCTGTGGATCAACCTAAGGAGTGACGTCATGGTTATAAACGAGAGTTTATCTTCATTCTGACCTGAAAGCCATGATTGACCCCTTTGACCCGGCCTTTTGGCCGTATTTTGTCCATTTTGGCCCAATTAATGTCCTTTCTGTCCTTTTTCCAGTGTCCTTTTTATCCTTGTCAAAAAGGGAAATTCAGGCCAAAAAGGCCATAATCGAGTCAAAAGGGACAATCAGGCCATTTAAACTATTTTAACCATTTAGATGTAATATTAATTAGTTATCAATTATTTAGTTATCAAAAAAGTGTAATTAGACAATATATAGTTAGTTTTGTATTTTGAATATATGGATTGAGATTATCATGGTATGTTATTATGAATAGTACAAAACAAAAACAAAAACAAATTCTTTAATCAGAAAAATGACATCAGTACTGATCTCTATTTTATCCAAAATAACACAGAAGTTCTACTGAAAATTAACATCTCCGAGGTCAGTTCTTTGGATTAAATATGATCATTCATCACGACTAATTATGGTTTACAGATCGACGGTCGTCCATGCTCACCACCATCTACATGTATCTAAGATATCTAATTCAAGACTAATTATGGCTTACAGACGGTCGTCCATGCTCACCACCATCTACATGTATCTAAGATATCTAATTCAAGACTAATTATGGTTTACAGACGGTCGTCCATGCTCACCACCATCTACATGTATCTAAGATATCTAATTCAAGACTAATTATGGTTTACAGACGGTCGTCCATGCTCACCACCATCTACATGTATCTAAGATATCTAATTCAAGACTAATTATGGTTTACAGACGGTCGTCCATGCTCACCACCATCTACATGTATCTAAGATACCTAATTCAAGACTAACAAGACGCATAACTGCGTAATCTCGGGATTCTCTTTGATGTGCAAAATAATTTTAATGTATACACCTAATTTCAAAAACGTTGCCATACAAATAGAACATTTGTACTTTTGGAATACATTAAAAAGACTGAAAGGAAGATCACAGAAGATCAACACGAAAACTTACATTTGACAAACTTATTATAACACTAATACGTTAGTTAAAGGTTTATTTTCATTATTAGAGTGTTTAGGTTAAATCATACACAGAATAACATGTGTCATTCTCGTACCCAGGCTAACTCGGTCGTTCATCTCTCCCGTCATTACCTCTGGTAACAACGGATTTGAGACCCTCTCAGCCCGATGCTGATTGGCCAGTAAAATCGCGCATGCGCGAGTTTCGACGTACATTGACCCTAGAGTTCTCGTTCGTGATTGGTGGAATTTCTACGATGCTCGGAGCTTTTTAAAATGTGTTTTCTGCGCATAAAGTAAAGTACACAAAGCTGACTCATTTTGTAACGGGCTCAGGAAGAATTCAAAATGGCGGGTAAACGGAGTAGATATGAAAACATCCAAAAAACGTTAGGGAATTGTGTTCTAACTCCACCTTGAACTGCTATAACTTATTTTATGCATATTTAGGACTATGAGGAATGTATGAAGGAATGTTTTGGTTTTCGTGAAGCGCATTTTGAGACGATTACAGGCATTGTTTGTTATCGATAAATTCAGTACCAGAATTGAATTGCTGTATTAAAGCTTTCTTCTCGAATTCTGTACTTCTTTCCTGCTGTTGAGGCAAGTAAAACTTTACTGACGTTGAAATTTTAATGAAGTGTATCTGATCTGTTGTTTGAAGCAAGGAATCTCAACATATGATTGAAACTAAGGTTTATAACTTATTGTAAATCATTCCCACATTTATATCATGAATATATGATTGTAAAACATTCATATAGCCTTATCAGTAATAAAAATGATTTCAATGCATTCTGTAGTGGATATTATGAACTTTTACACTGTAATTTTAACTCTATTATAAAGCTATTGTATTTGCCTTGGCTTTTCAAAATAATCTAATTATTATTAAATGTGAGGTGTTTATAATTTCACAGGCTATAATGTACATGATGAACAAGGGGTCAATTAGTATTTTTGTATTGGTGTGTTAGATTTTGAAATGAAAAATTTAGCCAATTTACTGATATAAAATTACAATTCCAAATGCTATTATTGCAACCAGTGAACAGTCACTTCATATTTATAGTAGATACATGTAGTACTTATTTATATATTTTGTCATTGATATATTGATTTGTATTATTCTTGATATAAACAGAGTTAACTCTGATATAAAACATAACTATGCAGAAACACCATTTTAGATATACCAACATGTTGTGATAATAATAACAATGGCAATCAGATAACTACACTTACAATAGTTGAAGTGGTCTTATTTCAGTTGTAATATCATTGTAAATGTGTATACCAGTAGTTTCCTTATTTGGTACAAATCTTTATATATAAGTTTATATACTTTTTGTTCTATACTCAATAGAGTGCAAATAGTATATTCATGAAATACAAATTACTAAATACTAATAAATACTGCCAGAAGTTCCATAAAATATTCAAATATCTCACAGACATACTATATGCACTTAACTTTATATTTCACAGTCAAAATATCTTTTTAGGTAGGCATATCACATCAGAATATACATGAAATGGAGCTCTGCAGTATTCAAATAAAAAAATAGGATGAAAGGAACGCAGTAAAAGTCTATTCAACGTCTCATTTCCATTCCTCATTTCATGTGTATTTAACTAAACTATTATCACAAACCCACAGCATCTTTCTAATTAGCAGTACTGTTGATATATTTGCTGTGTTGAATAAAATTATTGCACTATCTAGTGATGATATCAATAAGGGTAAAATATTACATCATGTTCCATGACATCTTGTTTTTACATTACAGTTTTTACAAATTAAAATTTGAACTGAATATTTGAGTTCTTAATTGCACTGGCTTCATGCAGCCACAATAGAATGTGAAGTAATAGTTTGTATAATTTTAGTAGTACCAAACCAATAAGGAATGCGCATTTCAAAAAACAATAAGAATACCACAGGTGTTTTCCCTCTTCTTTTTACCTACTGATCAAGGTCTAAGTCTGAGAATTACAAATTTGACATTTAATTATAATTATCATAATAACAATAAAGCACTTTATTTTAATAGGATAACTAGAATTACAGATGTTATTTTCATCTAGTCCCTAAATGATAATAATTAAATAGCATACATACATACATAACTATGCTGGTACTTGGATAGGCAAAACTGATTAGATGGCAGATAATGAGATTGTTCAATTGCTTGAAATAACAATAAATATTTAGATTATATCATTGTTTTGCAAAAATAACAATTTTAATTAAAAGGACATAACTAGGTACTACTAGCTGACAACAGGTTACAGTCGGGTATTCACACAAACACATAGTATTATATATGAGAGGAACATAAAGAAGATTGCAAATTTCTTTTATACTACTATCACAATCAACTGTCACAGTACAAACCTCATTAACTCTTTACTTGACAATTGAACCCTATTTTATAGACCATAAACTTAGACTTATTAATATATATATATTTTTAATTTATAGGGGAAGTTTATCAATAGGCTTCTACCTGTCACAAAATTAGTTTTAGAAATTTTATCATTAACTTCTCGTTTCATTTTATTCATTTAGTGTACAAACATTATACCCATGAAACAAGTAGTAATAATTAGTACTAAGTAGTACTAATTAAACAATTGAAAACAATAGAATTAGCATAAAATATCACTATTTAGTACTATTTATTTTTCACGCTTTTAATGTTTGTACTCTATTGTGACCAATACATAAATAAAAAAAATAGAAAACAAAATTTAAGTTATTGACATTTGGTCTGCATTGCAATAATTATCATGAATATTTCGATAAAATATGATTTTTATGATGCAGAAATGATATTTTGAACAGTTTTTATATCCCTAAAATAGACTTAAATCATCTAAAACAGGTCAATATGAGAAAAGTGAGATGACAAATGAATTGCAGAATTGATTTTTGATATCTAACCAGAATAAAATTTACTTGATATACAACTGAAATAAGACCACTTCAACTATTGTAAGTGTAGTGTATCTGATTGCCATTGTTATTATTATCACAACATGTTGGCATATCTACAAATAGTGTTTCTGCATAGTTATGTTTTATATCAGAGTTAGTAGAGTTAACTCTGTTTATATCAAGAATAATACAAATCAATATATCAATGACAAAATATATAAATAAGTACTACATGTATCTACTATAAATATGAAGTGACTGTTCACTGGTTGCAATAATAGCATTTGGAATTGTAATTTTATATCAGTAAATTGGCTAAATTTTTCATTTCAAAATCTAACACACCAATACAAAAATACTAATTGACCCCTTGTTCATCATGTACATTATAGCCTGTGAAATTATAAACACCTCACATTTAATAATAATTAGATTATTTTGAAAAGCCAAGGCAAATACAATAGCTTTATAATAGAGTTAAAATTACAGTGTAAAAGTTCATAATATCCACTACAGAATGCATTGAAATCATTTTTATTACTGATAAGGCTATATGAATGTTTTACAATCATATATTCATGATATAAATGTGGGAATGATTTACAATAAGTTATAAACCTTAGTTTCAATCATATGTTGAGATTCCTTGCTTCAAACAACCGATCAGATACACTTCATTAAAATTTCAACGTCAGTAAAGTTTTACTTGCCTCAACAGCAGGAAAGAAGTACAGAATTCGAGAAGAAAGCTTTAATACAGCAATTCAATTCTGGTACTGAATTTATCGATAACAAACAATGCCTGTAATCGTCTCAAAATGCGCTTCACGAAAACCAAAACATTCCTTCATACATTCCTCATAGTCCTAAATATGCATAAAATAAGTTATAGCAGTTCAAGGTGGAGTTAGAACACAATTCCCTAACGTTTTTTGGATGTTTTCATATCTACTCCGTTTACCCGCCATTTTGAATTCTTCCTGAGCCCGTTACAAAATGAGTCAGCTTTGTGTACTTTACTTTATGCGCAGAAAACACATTTTAAAAAGCTCCGAGCATCGTAGAAATTCCACCAATCACGAACGAGAACTCTAGGGTCAATGTACGTCGAAACTCGCGCATGCGCGATTTTACTGGCCAATCAGCATCGGGCTGAGAGGGTCTCAAATCCGTTGTTACCAGAGGTAATGACGGGAGAGATGAACGACCGAGTTAGCCTGGGTACGAGAATGAACATGTGTTTTATTACTTGATTTGAATCGAAGTACTGTTGTGTTTGTGTTTCGGCCCGGCCGGGTTCTTAATTAAAGCGCTTTCAAAACTGATTGCTTCTAGGCAATAAACTCCGCGAAAACTTACATTATTTCACACTTGACACGGTTTTCTTTGTTATTCATAGGGATGTATCTCCGATATAAACCCCTCATTATACCAATTCAAGGGTTATATCTAGATATAAACCCGGGTCTATATCTAGTTATAACCTTTGCATTTATTATTTATTGCAACATTAGACTTAGAAATTTTTACTAGATAGCGATTTTTGGAGAAAAAAATCTTTGAGTACCAATGCGAGGACTCGAACCGAGAACCTCTGCATTGCTGTATCCGCGCTTTAACCCATTATACTACATAGTCATCCGATGGAAAGTTAACAACAAAAACTCGTTTAATGTCATCAAGTTCATTAGCATTCAAGTTCGTTAGTATTCTTCTGAATAGAATTGAAAAGTGATTGTTTAATATTTCCTTATGGGAATTCATTGACAATGAACATTAAATTATGAACAGATTATTGACATATTTTTGGATTGGTTTTATTTTTTTGAATACGATCAGTGAAAATCATACATTGTTTTCTTTTCAGAAAACCTTAGTTATCATTGAAAAATGTCGAGTCAGATCTCAGCCTAATGGTTTAGATTGTGGCAGTACTATTTTGTTATGAAAACTTTCAATAAACTTCAATTACGGGAAAACTGTTGTATTCTAGTGACAAAAATCATTAACAGCTAGCATTCCACCTTATTCATTAGTTCCAATGGTTTGACTAATTTAGTCTTTGTATTAAGGAATCAAAACTAAGATAGCATATCCTCCTTCAATCGTGTTCTATCAATAAGATTTTGATTTAAAAATGCACCGAGCCGGTTCCCTGCACATTAATATTTTCTATTCATATCATTTCTTTTATCAAATACGACTCCCAGTAGATACTAATTAGTAAGATTTGAAAAGCCGTTCTTTTATTTCTTAACTCAAATCATGTGTCTTTGTTAGAATAGGATTAAATCACTGTTTTTTTGTGAGAAAACCTTCTCAAGTGTGAAATAAATTAGTTACATACCTCGAATGTTCGGCTATAAGCCTATATATCCCTTGGGCCTGCGGCCCGCGGGATATATATGGCTTATAGCCTCCATTCTCGGTATGTAACTCTTACTTTGTCAAACTTATTATCACACCAATACGTTAGTTAAAGGTTTATTATTCATTATTGGAGTGTTGAGGTTAAATCATACACAGAATAACATGTGTTTTATTACGTGATTTGAATCGAAATACTGTTGTGTATGTGTTTCGTTGCTAAGCGCTTTTCCTTTCGTCATAAACCCGGCTTTCGTAACTCGCAAATAAACTCGGCTAAAACTGACATTTGTCCAACGTATTATAACACTAATACATTAGATAAAGGTTTATTATCATTATTGGAGTGTTTAGGTTAAATCATACACAGAATAGCATGTGTTTTATTACGTGATTTGAATCGAAGTACTGTTGTGTTTGTGTTTCGTCCCGGCCGGGTTCTTAATTAAATCGCTTTCAAAACTGATCGCTTCTGGGCAATAAATTCGGCGAAAAGTTACATTTGTCAAACTTATTATAACACTAATACATTAGTTAATGGTTTATTATCATTATTGGAGTGTGTTTGATTTAAGTAAACACCGAATTACCGTAATAAATCAGTTTATTTCGTATATTTGTGTGTATAAGTGACATTGACCATACTGCGCTTGCGTGGCATTTTGGCGATGAAGATGAAAAATAATATAGGCGAAACCTATACTCGGATTCCACAGGAATCCCGAGTAATTGTGGTTTACAGACGGTCGTCCATGCTCACCACCATCTACATGTATCTAAGATATCTAATTCAAGACTAATTATGGTTTACAGACGGTCGTCCATGCTCACCACCATCTACATGTATCTAAGATATCTAATTCAAGACTAATTATGGTTTACAGACGGTCGTCCATGCTCACCACCATCTACATGTATCTAAGATATCTAATTCAAGACTAATTATGGTTTACAGACGGTCGTCCATGCTCACTACCATCTACATGTATCTAAGATATCTAATTCAAGACTAATTATGGTTTACAGACGGTCGTCCATGCTCACCACCATCTACAATCATTGACAAAAGTGTTGGCACGAATGTGATAAAGTAATTTTAGCACTGCTGAAATTCTACTTCTCCCCCCACCCCCCTTCGTAATGTTCAGGAGAGAGTCATTGTTTGGTGCTTGTGTGGTTGACCTGTGAATGCGCTATCATTTCACACCAACATTGATGTGGGGGGAAGGGGGGGAAATTTTTTATACTTAAAATAAATGAAGTAGTCACTATGAGATAAAATACTAAAATCGTGCCAACTACTTTTGACAATGATTGTAGATGTATCTAAGATATCTAATTCAAGACTAATTATGGTTTACAGACGGTCGTCCATGCTCACCACCATCTACATGTATCTAAGATATCTAATTCAAGACTAATTATGGTTTACAGACGGTCGTCCATGCTCACCACCATCTACATGTATCTAAGATATCTAATTCAAGACTAATTATGGTTTACAGACGGTCGTCCATGCTCACCACCATCTACATGTATCTTATAAGATATCTAATTCAAGACTAATTATGGCTTACAGACGGTCGTCCATGCTCACCACCATCTACATGTATCTAAGATATCTAATTTAAGACTAATTATGGTTTACAGACGGTCGTCCATGCTCACCACCATCTACATGTATCTAAGATATCTAATTCAAGACTAATTATGGTTTACAGACAGTCGTCCATGCTCACCACCATCTACATGTATCTAAGATATCTAATTCAAGACTAATTATGGTTTACAGACGGTCGTCCATGCTCACCACCATCTACATGTATCGAAGATATCTAATTCAAGACTAATTATGGTTTACAGACGGTCGTATAGGTCACCACCATCTACATGTATCTAAGATATCTAATTCAAGACTAATTATGGTTTACAGACAGTCGTCCATGCTCACCACCATCTACATGTATCTAAGATATCTAATTCAAGACTAATTATGGTTTACAGACGGTCGTCCATGCTCACCACCATCTACATGTATCGAAGATATCTAATTCAAGACTAATTATGGTTTACAGACGGTCGTATAGGTCACCACCATCTACATGTATCTAAGATATCTAATTCAAGACTAATTATGGTTTACAGACGGTCGTCCATGCTCACCACCATCTACATGTATCTAAGATATCTAATTCAAGACTAATTATGGTTTACAGACGGTCGTCCATGCTCACCACCATCTACATGTATCTAAGATATCTAATTCAAGACTAATTATGGTTTACAGACGGTCGTCCATGCTCACCACCATCTACATGTATCTAAGATATCTAATTCAAGACTAATTATGGTTTACATGACGATGGCTTTATGATCTGTATTTGACCATTGATTGTAGAACCGGAAGCGACGTCGCTCCATGCCACTACATTCCCGACTGCTGCATTAGTGCAACTGCTTGAAAGGAACATAATTTCTCTCGGTGTTAATAGTTTGTTATATATTCCTATCTGGGATAGATCACCAATATAAGCTTGAGATGAATCAAACCCTCCTCCAACACTGTCCTGCTCCTGACCAATGATGAGTGCCCCACCTGATCCAATCACGTGACCTTTCTTAATGTTGCTAGTTGCAATTCGACTGCCATCTTTCCACATTGATGTTTTACCAGTTGCACTTTCCCAAGTCACGCAGATGTGTTGCCATTTTCCGTCATTGGCAGAAACGCCGGTCGGCCTTAAAAAAAAAAACAAGGAAAAAAAGGAGACAATTAATAGTAGGCTTTGTTAATCAGCTTATTAGAATAAAACATAAATTGACGTCAGAGCAATCTCATCGATAGATTTATTTAGTGAACCCAAAAGCCGAATTAAGATATATATTAATAATGTATATTCAGTAGTAACAAATCAGTAAATAACATACATTTTACATTTTCGTTTCTAGGCTAAAATCAATGTCTATCCCGGGAAATTCACTACGATAAGGACTGGTTCGGACCCCAACTAACCGATGGGCTTGATAATTATGACAACATTTTTTGCTATCGTCTCAAGGTAAACAAAGTGGTTGCAAAATATCAGCGCTAGAAAGAAAGTAATGTCTATCTATACAAACCAACAGTTGTGCAAATGAACTGACTCACCAATAATCGCCTCCAATATAAAGTTCAAACGATTTTGTGTTACAAAATATGATTTCGTTGTTTTCTCTTGGTATTGCATAACTCATCACTGTGCCACTCCCATCTGTCGTCTTTAACCAGAAAGATATCGACAATACCGTCATCGAGGGGATGTTTCTACTGATTACAATGTAATCGCTTGTGGTACGGCGGGGAAACTTGATATCATATTTTCTAATTACTAGAATCGATCAAAAAAGCAAATTATATTCAATAAAATAGCTAGCAATTTCGCCAACAAATTAAAAGTTCCGACATGAAGGTTACTAAAGGACATTCGCGGGCATTGTTTCTAAAAATTTTTAAATTTACGTCCGTCGAAAGCATCACCAAATGTGGATTGCATGATGGATGCGATTTCGAACCAAAAATTACGATGTTATTTGTGTTTATTCATAAATACTATATATGCATAATATTTATGTAT
The DNA here is from genome assembly GCA_949775045.1 of Metridium senile. Classification (NCBI taxonomy): domain Eukaryota; kingdom Metazoa; phylum Cnidaria; class Anthozoa; order Actiniaria; family Metridiidae; genus Metridium; species Metridium senile. Next base: position 605,481 of record OX459096.1, on the reverse strand, counting down.
AGGCTATAAACATACGGCTCACATGCATGTTCATTTTTGCTGTTGTCTCAAAAAATGTTTAGTGCCCATTTAACTTTTCTACAAAAAAATGACTTTTTCGCTCCACTTGTATTGCGATATTTGACAAGAAAAAAGCTACACTTTGAGATCATCTCACTCCTAAACGAGAGGTGACCCAAATCAAACATTTCTTAATGACCTTTTAAAATCATGCATTTGTCCTAGGCTGTCCACTATGGGACGCTTACTTACAAGGCTTCTCCTTGTATTGTGAAGATTAACAATAAACAATTTGCAAAGATAATCATTATGGACATACCTGTTACCAAGGTAACTGCTTTATCAACAAACACACCGGCACTGACAGCCCTGCAGACGTATTTTCCCGAATCAGAAACAAGGAGACTTGTAATTGTCAATCGGCCATTTTGTACACTCGCCCTGCCAGCTGGTAACGGTTGGTTTCCTTTACTCCATGTAATAACCGGTGAAGGGTCGCCACTTGCTTGACAGTCGAGTGTCAATGTTGAACTGGGATCGATATCTACTCGCAGAGGAGGGGTGGTGGTGAATTTAGGTAATGTCACAACCATAACTTGTATTATTGCCCTGCTTGATCCCATGCTATTCGATGCAGTGCATACATATGACCCAGAGTCTTTCTTCACCACGGACAGCAGTGTAAGATTGTTATTGTTAAGTAAAGTACGGTTTTCAGGAAGTTTACTTAAAGGCTTAGACCACGTGACTTTGGGTTTTGGATGTCCAATCACGTTACATGTTGGCAGTGTGACGTTGCTTCCATGTTCGATGTAAATGGGTCCGTCTGGCAGGGAAACCCTCGGAAAGACTGTGAAGTACATAGAAATAATTATAGGTAATACAGTGGTACATCTATTAAGCGGTCACCCTCTATTAGGCGGCCACAATAAAAAGTCCCAAATCTATTCCTATACCTATTCTATACCTCTATTCAGCGGCCAACCTCTATTACGCGTCCACCCTGAAAAGTCCCGAGGGTGACCGCTTAATAGAGGTACCACGTTAGTACAAACTACAGACTACAGTAAAATGTCCATTTGTCAGCGATCGATAGTAGATATGGAATGCCGGTTCTACAACAATAGGCACCGGCGGTGCACCGGTGCAACCGAGAAACAAAGGAAATTCCTCATATTTCAAATTCCTAAGCAACCGTTGAACAAAAGAAATAGCAATCGCTAGAAACAGACGCGATCAAAACAAAAGAAATTCTTGAAGCTAGGATTAAATGTAGCGTCCTATTTCACTAAACAAAGAATAGCATCATTTTTCAAATTCCATCAATAATAGCGGTTTTTCTAACTACAAACATGCGCGTCACCAAATGCGAATCTTTTGTGTTTAGTTCATTGACAAAAGAAATGCTTGAGTCAACAAACAAAATTGTGTTATATCAGTATTTCTTACTGATAGAACACGAGAACGACGGCCATTAAATAGCTTATTTTGTGTGATATTTATTATGATAATGTGTTTTTACAGTCTTGGCGCGTGCCCATTGTTTAACTAATCCTTCTAGATATTGTTGGAGCTACGCGATCAACTGTACAAGCGACGTCAAAGCTTGTACATTCTTGATATGTTTTGATTTTATTAGAGCGTGAAGTTGTATTGTTTGTCCAGCGTTAGGGATTAATGTTAAAATATTAGAATATTTCTTGTCGCTAAACAAAAGCCGTTTATAAAATATGTGCGTGCGTTACAATAAAGGCACGTGTAAGTTCTTTGTCTTTTATTATATTACGTATAAACCAAACATTGTATTACAAGTTGCATATTGGAAGCTAATTAAAGTTAGCCCCCTAAAAATCACTTACAATTTACCACTAGTCGTGTTTTCTCCAGTTGTTCTCCAAGTATGTTTGTACCTTTACATTGATAAATACCACTGTCGTTCTTATTGACGTTTCGTATCTCAAGGTTAAGACTCCATTTATCTTGTCGTTCTATCATTCTTCTCTTGTCCAGTCCTCCTCGTTCTTTCTCCCAGCTAACAGTTGGTCGTGGGTTTCCTCTACTATCACAGTGTAGTATGGCTGTCTCGCTTTCATTAACGACCAAAACAGGAGGAGAAACTGTAATTATAGGTGCCGATATTGATTGACCAGGCCTTCCATCACGACCGGGTGGACCTTGTTGGCCTGGGACACCTTGAGGACCTACAGGTCCAAGTGGGCCCATGATGCCTTGCTGTCCAGGTTTTCCCATTGGTCCTGGACGTCCTTTCTTACCACGCCTTCCTGGTGGACCGCGAGGACCTGCGCACACGTTTGACTTGGTACCACATAGTTTAGCAATGGACAATATTAATGAGAGAAGCTCATCGTGACGTGTTGTTGTGTTGGTAAGGATTGCGTGACGACGTACTCTGGATGTCACGGTGTTGATGTGATGTGACGCATAGGATGCTTCTTCTCCTGAAAATCAATAGTCATATTAACATTCACAGTTTTCTCTACATAAATATTTGTTATTATTATTATTATTATTCTAAATATATGGCCATTAGTTTAATTTGGCACAAAGCTAAAAACATAAGCTAGTGAAACATTTTTATTTTAGACTTCGATTTTATACTTTTTATTCGAACATGTTAAAGTATGTTTGAATAAAAAATACATTGCATTATAGCTTTTGAAGTAAGGAGTATAAAAATCATCTGCTTTCATATGCATACTGTAAAATTGTTTTCAAGAGTTACCTTTCATCAATTTAATTTTCGAAGAGGTTTAGATAAACTTCCTAAAAGGAACGCCGTAAGTGTACACAAATTTACTACTCTCATCAATGGTTGTGAAAATTTGTAATGAAAATGCACTGAAATATTTATCAAGTTATTTCTTTTCTATGAAAGACTATTAGAACATCTTTATTAAACCCAAAGTATCTTATTTACCTGTATATATATACAATTGTGTACAGTAAACAACAGTCTTACCTTGTACTTTCTCTTTGTTTTCACACGATTTCAAACAATGAGTTCTTTCTTGTATTACAGTAATGAATGCTCGGTGTTCTCGTAAAACCAGTTCAACTCTGATAAGCGCCCCAAAACACAACACAGCACATATTGTGGACACAACGAAGGATGCTTTAGCAGAGAAAAATGTTGTTTTGTCCGTCATTTCGAGTTCTAAGTAAGTACGTGCTCAAACATATACCAACAGGAAATAGTACAAGAGGTAATTTACAAGGTCATAATGAAATTGATAGGGAGGTTATATAATGATAATAAAATATGGGTTGCGACTAATGTTGTGAGAATTGTCAGCGGAGTCAAACAAGGATGTAATAATTAATTAAGTAATGATTCTTATAAAAACAATAGCACTTCCTTTTGTTCTGAGGCATTTCACTTTCCCCACATCCAAATTATGATATTTTTTCTAATGGGATGTATTGACATATACACAGCATGTTTTGGAAGAATAATTTGTGTTTACGCGTTTCTGCAAAGTTTTATATAGAGTTAAACGTTTTAAACCAATCAGAGGAGTCAGAGACAAAAGAAAGGAAAGGTAGACAATTTGCAGTGTTCCCCACATAGAATTTCTCTATAATTTAACCTTAGTATAACTATTTGTATAAGGAAATTATTGCATAAATAAGAAATGAGTTGATTTGATTATCCACAAAGTTATGGCAATTTTTCATGTTTCAACCAATCAGACGACCAGTTTAAACAATACTACAATTATCACCTTTGCACATTCCTTGTCGTTCCTGCTATCGTTCTTACACAGATCGTTACCTAATACTAATACTAATACTAATAATGATTTATTGTTTATATAGTCCTATTTACAAGAATAGATCAATAGGTCAATAGCATGTTATATGTCTGGGTTCCTTTCTTTGGACTGGGTGTCAGGAAACAGTGTTGATGGAATGAAAAGAGGTATAGGATGGAAGCTCACAAGCAAACTTAGCTTTGCTTTGCTCTAAGTAGATAGAATGACAGGCATGAATGCTGCAATGCAACAGGAAATGTGAGACGTCTGTTCCTGACTAGAGTATCCTGGTCCAATAGGATTAATTACCAGCCTTTAAGAGAGAGAATTAAGACCGACACAATAAAATATAGCATCAGGATGAGGAGATGGAGGTATATATAGGGCATGTGGGAGGTATATATAGGACATTTGGGAGGTATACATAGGGCATGTGGGAGGTATATATAGGGCATGTGGGAGGTATATATAGGACATGTGGGAGGTATACATAGGGCATGTGGGAGGTATATATAGGGCATGTGGGAGGTATATATAGGGCATGTGGGAGGTATATATAGGGCATGTGAGAGGTATATATAGGGCATGTGGCAGGTATATATAGGGCATGTGGCAGGTATATATAGGGCATGTGGGAGGTATATATATGGCATGTGGGAGGTATATATAGGGCATGTGGCAGGTATATATAGGGCATGTGGGAGGTATATAAAGGGCATGTGCTAAGGAAAGACAGCAGGAATGATATAAAGATAGATTGTTTATGGCCAGATGGGTGAGATGGGTGACTACATAACTTAAATGAAAACACTATGTTCGATTCTTTATAGCCCAAGCAGTATATCCATGATATAAATACATTCGTATACATTCTGAGTTCAAGGAGTAACATATGATTTTATTTTTTTAAGTGCCAATATTTTGAAATATCTTGTTCAGTAACATAGATATTTAGCATTATTTTAAATATAAATGACGAAGTGAACACAGTAAAATACTCGTGACTTCAATGCCAACGCGCAATAGATTTTTTGTATGCCTAAATTCTGCCCTATAAAACTGATTCTTAAGGAGCTACATTGGCTGCCAGTCCGTTTTCGCATCGATTTTAAAATTCAAAATACTTTCAAAATACTCCGAGGTCTAGCCCTTAAATATCTTAGTAACTTGATAAATGTATTGCCCCCTCACGCTACAGTCTGCGGCTGAATGACAATGAACTTTTACTTAATAGACATTTGAATATCACTAAGGCTACTATTGACCGGTCAAAAAAACATCCGCTTATGGGTTCCTTTCACACGGGACCGCGCTAAACATGCAATAATTTGGACGCCTAACCGGTCAAATATTCGACTTGCAAATTCGCCCGGTCCCGTGTAAACGTAGCCTAATAGATATTCGAGATGTTTTGAAAGTTATCAAATTGGACTCGCCTTGGGCTCGTCCAATTTTGAAAACGTTCAAAACATCACTCATTTTTATTAATTACGAATTGTACTCAAGATTGTGCGATTTCCTATACTAACTAATGACAGTGTTAATATGTATGGGACAGCAACAGCACCACATAGGTTAGAATGCTTGCAACTAGAAAAATAGAGAAGAACATTATATCGAGTTTGTTTGAGACCTCTCGCCATATGGCCCCATCATCTGGTTCTGAAGGCTGTTCTTTCTGCCATATAGCTCCATCATCTGGTTGTTCAAGCTGTCCTTTCTCTGGTCTTGGAGGGCGTATTTCTGCAACAGATGGTAGATTAGGGTGCACAGCGCGTAAGGAAGCATGGCTCTTCTGTTGCTCCATTTCGATTTCCTTGACGTGAGTAGGTTTTGAAGAAGAGCCGAAGTACCTTGTCCATCTTGAAGGGGGCTCAGTACGGTGGTAAAACACTAATACAACAATTGTAGCCAACAGAACTAACGATATGATGACTAGTGTTATCATGATAATTAAGCCGAGGACTGGGATTTCCTTGGAGGAAATTGGTAACGCTTCAGGAACAACTAACAAATACACCATTAAACTTAATAACAGCGTTGTGACAAACCCTATCCTTTCACCACTCTCCGACGGGATCCAGAAGCTAGCAATTGACAGTATTGTCAGGATACAGCAAGGAGCGAAGATGTAAAACATTTGGTAGCTAAAGAGTCGTTTGATGTTGAGCGTGTATTTGATATTAGAGAAGGTATAAGGACAGCAGTCTCCACGGTCAGTATCGCCAACCTCGACCGTTTTAGAATCCACCGCCCAGTTAGCATTTCCTTCAGTTTCTGCATAGAGAAAGTAAATCATACAGGTATTTAGAATTTATATTTGTAACGTAAAACAATAATATCATAATTTTATTACAATAAATATGTCGCAAATGCCTCCCATATGATTTCGCTTCGATGCGCGCAAAGGATAGTTTGTCAAAACGAACAATTTCAGAATGGCGCCCGGAGACAGCAACGATTTCGGTTACTTTTAGGCATTTGCGTAATATACTATATTATACTTTATTATTGCTGGTAGAGCTGCAGAGAGCTTTTGTTGTCCAAGTTACATATAATGTTTTATGTTAAGTTATGTTAAGGATGTATTAATAGAGGGTTAACATTACATGGGAAACATGCAACTATCTCGAACGACGCCATCTTGGATCTGTTGGCGATGCGACGAAAAAGCTTCTGATTGGCTTATACTAGCCCGAAGTGCACGAAATCATCTGGCCTCTTAAAACGCTTGAAATTGCTTTTCGGAGTGTCCCGCTATTTTCAATCATGCCAGAACTCGAAAAAGCCATAAAATAATAGGTTTTTGCACACAGTTAAAAATTGCATAGAGCACATACCTGAATTCTTTACATTGAAACCCTTAAGCTGGACCTGTTGGCTGTCGTAAGAGAATGAACTAAAATCAAATTCACATGTCTGCTCATCGAACGGCCAGTATTTAATGCCGATGTCACAGGATGCTGTGAATTCTGCTGGTCCACTCCAACTGCAAAGACCGTCATTATTGACTATGACATTGGATTGAAACTTTGTTCTACCACCTGCTACAGAAACAAGGGGATCGCCGCTGTTGAACAGAACATTTGAAGTAAATCAATCAAATATTGACAACATTAACAACAACAACAACAACCACAAAACGACAACAACAACAACAACACAATCAGCCACTAACAACACATGTACAAACAATAACAACACATATAACAACAACCACAAGTAATAACTACAACAACAGCAAAAACCGAAACTATATAACAACAACAACAAAGCAGCCACTAACAACACGAACAATAACAACACATATAACAACAACCACAAGTAAATACTGCAACAGCAGCAAAAACCGAAACTATAACAACAACAACAACAACAACAACAACAACAATAACAACACATATAACAACAACCACAAGTAAATACTGCAACAGCAGCAAAAACCGAAACTATAACAACAACAACAACAACAACAACAACAACAACAACAATAACAACACATATAACAACAACCACAAGTAAATACTACAACAGCAGCAAAAACCGAAACTATAACAACAACAACAACAACAACACAAACAATAACAACACATATAACAACAACCACAAGTAAATACTACAACAGCAGCAAAAACCGAAACTATAACAACAACAACAAAGCAGCCACTAACAACACGAACAATAACAACACATATAACAACAACCACAAGTAAATACTGCAACAGCAGCAAAAACCGAAACTATAACAACAACAACAACAACAACAACAACAACAACAACAACAATAACAACACATATAACAACAACCACAAGTAAATACTACAACAGCAGCAAAAACCGAAACTATAACAACAACAACAACAACAACACAAACAATAACCACATATAACAACAACCACAAGTAAATACTACAACAGCAGCAAAAACCGAAACTATAACAACAACAACAACAACAACACAAACAATAACAACAACAACAATAACAACACATATAACAACAACCACAAGTAAATACTACAACAGCAGCAAAAACCGAAACTATAACAACAACAACAACAACAACACAAACAATAACAACACATATAACAACAACCACAAGTAAATACTACAACAGCAGCAAAAACCGAAACTATAACAACAACAACAACAACAACACAAACAATAACAACAACAACAATAACAACACATATAACAACAACCACAAGTAAATACTACAACAGCAGCAAAAACCGAAACTATAACAACAACAACAACAACAACACAAACAATAACAACACATATAACAACAACCACAAGTAAATACTACAACAGCAGCAAAAACCGAAACTATAACAACAACAACAACAACAACAACAACAACAATAACAACACATATAACAACAACCACAAGTAAATACTACAACAGCAGCAAAAACCGAAACTATAACAACAACAACAACAACAACAACAACAACAACAACAATAACAACACATATAACAACAACCACAAGTAAATACTGCAACAGCAGCAAAAACCGAAACTATAACAACAACAACAACAACAACAACAACAACAACAATAACAACACATATAACAACAACCACAAGTAAATACTACAACAGCAGCAAAAACCGAAACTATAACAACAACAACAACAACAACACAAACAATAACAACACATATAACAACAACCACAAGTAAATACTACAACAGCAGCAAAAACCGAAACTATAACAACAACAACAACAACAACACAAACAATAACAACAACAACAATAACAACACATATAACAACAACCACAAGTAAATACTACAACAGCAGCAAAAACCGAAACTATAACAACAACAACAACAACAACACAAACAATAACAACACATATAACAACAACCACAAGTAAATACTACAACAGCAGCAAAAACCGAAACTATAACAACAACAACAACAACAACACAAACAATAACAACAACAACAATAACAACACATATAACAACAACCACAAGTAAATACTACAACAGCAGCAAAAACCGAAACTATAACAACAACAACAACAACAACACAAACAATAACAACACATATAACAACAACCACAAGTAAATACTACAACAGCAGCAAAAACCGAAACTATAACAACAACAACAACAACAACAACAACAACAATAACAACACATATAACAACAACCACAAGTAAATACTACAACAGCAGCAAAAACCGAAACTATAACAACAACAACAACAACAACAACAACAACAATAACAACACATATAACAACAACCACAAGTAAATACTGCAACAGCAGCAAAAACCGAAACTATAACAACAACAACAACAACAACAACAACAACAACAACAACAACAACAACACAAACAATAACACAAACAATAACAACACATATAACAACAACCACAAGTAAATACTGCAACAGCAGCAAAAACCGAAACTATAACAACAACAACAACAACAACACAAACAATAACAACACATATAACAACAACCACAAGTAAATACTACAACAGCAGCAAAAACCGAAACTATAACAACAACAACAACAACAACAACAACAACAATAACAACACATATAACAACAACCACAAGTAAATACTACAACAGCAGCAAAAACCGAAACTATAACAACAACAACAACAACAACAACAACAATAACAATAACAACACATATAACAACAACCACAAGTAAATACTACAACAGCAGCAAAAACCGAAACTATAACAACAACAACAACAACAACAACAACAACAACAATAACAACACATATAACAACAACCACAAGTAAATACTGCAACAGCAGCAAAAACCGAAACTATAACAACAACAACAACAACAACAACAACAACAACAATAACAACACATATAACAACAACCACAAGTAAATACTACAACAGCAGCAAAAACCGAAACTATAACAACAACAACAACAACACAAACAATAACAACAACAACAATAACAACACATATAACAACAACCACAAGTAAATACTGCAACAGCAGCAAAAACCGAAACTATAACAACAACGACGAGAGCTACAACAATCTATAACAACAGCAACAAGAACACCCTCTATAACAACAATATGCACAACAACCAGGACAACAACAGCAACTTTCAAAATGCTCTTTCACAATAGTAGTATACAGAATAGCGTGCCAACGCCAGGTGGATCCACAGATCCACCTTAGGAGTGACGTCATGGTTATAAAGACGACGTTGTACGTCATAAGAATCAATCAGTGGTTAGGATAGTGACAAATCTAACACATTTGAACTAATTGAAATTAATAACATAAGTAAATATGCCCAAGCGAGGGTTTATCTCCATTCTGGCCTTTTTGGCCTGATTGTCCCTTTTGACCCGATTCAGAAAAGTTTTACAAGGACAAAAAGAACACTTGGAAAAGGACAGAAAGGTCATTAATCGGGTCAATAGGGACAATCAGGCCTTTCGGGCCAGAATGGAGATAAACCCTCGCTTGGGCATATTTATTTATGTTATTTATTTCAATTATTTCAAATGTGTTAGATTTGTCACTATCCTCTTCTAATCACTAATTGATTCTTATGATCAGAGTTAATAGAGGGGACTATTAACTCTGTTATGACGTACAGCGTTGTCTTTATAACCATGACGTCACTACTTAGGTGGATCCACAGATCCACCTGGATCCACCTGGAGTCGAACCGCTATTCTGTATACTACACAGTTAAAATAAAAGAAAGGAAAGATGCATATTTGAACCTAATTGCACACCAACATAACACAACAAGCATATGACTTACTTGTTGTAGAGAGCAATATCCGGAAACCAAACTTCACTGGGTAAAAAATGTACTCTATCCATCCCTTTGTAGTCTGATGTATTCCACCCGAAAAAAGAGTTGTTCCATTGCTAATCATGAGATACAAAAGAACATCTAGTCAAATACCCGAGGGGGAGAGGAGGGGGAGAGGAGGGGGAGAGGAGGGGGAAAGGAGGGGGAGATACTTGAGCTGGATTTGGATAGGGATTTGCAGATAGGTATAGGAACCTAACTACATATAAGACACGCTAGAGTAAAAAATGCATAATTTTTTCTGACAAATCGACAAAAGGACCCCAATTTAGTGGCATTAGTGAAGCGCTTTGTTGCAAAACTATTATAGTTTATAATTAGTACCATATCTAAGTTAAAAAAGAAACCTACAACAATCGTTTGTCAAAGATTATGCTATATATCATTATATAAAAATATGGCAAAATATAGACCAAAGCCAAAACTTAGCAGCCGCGCCTTTTTTCGCACGGAAATGAGGCTTATTATGCAAACAGAGAAAAAACATTCCGTCGCTAAGGACAAAACTACAACTTCATTGACAGCATTTTATGGTCGTTTTTCCACCTTTTTCTTTTGTAAAATACTAGAATTTTCAACTAAATTACCGCTTTCTACGTTATATTTTATAATAGTTAGCCTTTTTTCAATTTTTAGTAGCATTTTATTTTGTTTTTGACCTTTACACTGCTCGACTTCACGCCCTTCTGCGATGAAATTATGGAGGAGAAAAGTGATTCAAAGTCAGGTAAATTGATCTTTTTAACTAATTGAAAAAAGTTAGCCTTTTTTTAGCCATACATACGACTTCATACAAGTTTTTTAGTTAATTATCTATCATTTTGTTGGATATTTTTGTTCAAATCGACCTCGCTACGGCATCGAGATATGTTGATATTTTTGCCGTCAATCAGGTTACTAATCGCTTGCTAGCACTGTAAACCTTTAATTTCAATTGTTTATGCTTTTTCTTTTTAGAATTCTTTGACAACATCCTGTTTAATATTGTTTTACAGATGAAAGAAACAAATAAAACATTCCATGTACCTTTTTCGACAGGGCTTCATTGCTCAAACTATGGTTATAAGAATGGCAGTTATTCGCTTTCTGGTCGAAGACCAATTTTTCACTTTAATATATTGAAGTCAATGCCAATTCTATGGACATCCTCCTGAATATGAATACGTTTTTTTCACTGCCGTTTCTCTCTACATTTCACAATGAACAAAATCAGCAAAATAGTTATCCATTTTTTATTAAACTATCTCTCTTTTTTGCTCTAAGGTGGTTGTGATAGCTAATGGCAGCAAAAATGTTAACATATCTCGATGCCGTAGCGAGGTCGATTTGAACAAAAATATCCAACAAAATGATAGATAATTAACTAAAAAACTTATATGAAGTCGTATGTATGGCTTAAAAAAGGCTAACTTTTTTCAATTAGTTAAAAAGATCAATTTACCTGACTTTGAATCACTTTTCTCCTCCATAATTTCATCGCAGAAGGGCGTGAAGTCGAGCAGTGTAAAGGTCAAAAACAAAATAAAATGCTACTAAAAATTGAAAAAAGGCTAACTATTATAAAATATAACGTAGAAAGCGGTAATTTAGTTGAAAATTCTAGTATTTTACAAAAGAAAAAGGTGGAAAAACGACCATAAAATGCTGTCAATGAAGTTGTAGTTTTGTCCTTAGCGACGGAATGTTTTTTCTCTGTTTGCATAATAAGCCTCATTTCCGTGCGAAAAAAGGCGCGGCTACTAAGTTTTGGCTTTGGTCTATGCTATAGCAAATCTCATGTAATCTTAAAACCACATGTATTCAGTTCGCTTTGAGTTAACACCGATTCATTGGTGGTTGCATTAAGTAGCCCGGCGTGGATGCATCGATTTACTCAGTTATTTGAATAACCACTACCCATTCGTTTTTGAAATGAGTAACTGCATAACTGTGTATGCATCGACTTACTTAATTATTTGAGTAACTACTACTCAGTCGACGTTTTAGCAGTGAGCAACTGTGGGTGCATCAATTTACTCAGCTATTTGAGTAACCACTACCCAGTCGTTTTTGAAATGAGTAACAGCTGCATAACTGTGTATGCGTCGACTTACTTAATTATTTGAGTAACTACTACTCAGTCGACGTTTTAGCAGTGAGCAACTGTGGGTGCATCAATTTACTCAGCTATTTGAGTAACCACTACCCAGTCGTTTTTGAAATGAGTAACAGCTGCATAACTGTGTATGCGTCGACTTACTTAATTATTTGAGTAACTACTACTCAGTCGACGTTTTATCAGTGAGCAACTGTGGGTGCATCAATTTACTCAGCTATTTGAGTAACCACTACCCAGTCGTTTTTGAAATGAGTAACAGCTGCATAACTGTGTATGCGTCGACTTACTTAATTATTTGAGTAACTACTACTCAGTCGACGTTTTAGCAGTGAGCAACTGTGGGTGCATCAATTTACTCAGTTATTTGAGTAACCACTACCCAGTCGTTTTTGAAATGAGTAACTGTGGATGTATCGATTTACTCAGTTATTTGAGTAACCACTACCCAGTCGTTTTTGAAGTGAGTAACTGTGGATGTATCGATTTACTCAGTTATTTGAGTAACCACTACCCAGTCGTTTTATGAAGTGAGTAACTGTGGATGCAGCGATTTACAAATAGTGTCCGTCGTTTTTGCACTTTGTTATCCTTACCATTATAACCCAGGATGATACTGTAATAGTTTGTTCTTTGTCGTCCTAAAATAAACAAAACAGTAGACACCAGATATTTATTTGGACCACCACCAACTCTTAGGAAAGTAAAACGACGTAACTACTACTTTAAGTCTACTTGACTTGTAGTTAATATATACGTATTTAATATGTATTTAACAAATGGCTTATAGTATTTGATGTGTAAATACTTATAAAATACTTATATATAAATACTTATAAAATAGTGGAGGGATTTAATAACTGTTAAGACACAGTTACTAAATCCCTCCACTATTCTATAAGTATTTATACACTGTTATGTTCAGTACAAGTATACATGAATAGTCCCATTACCCTGCGCCATCTTGAAAGATAGCCGGGCCATTTTCTATCACTTTCTGATTGGTTCATCACTTTTCCCGCTTCATATTTATACCCAGTATCTCTCTTAGTCTACTCTTTTACTCCGACGAAGGGCCAAAGCACGAAACGTCAGTAAAGTTAAGTTAACATTACGGTGCTGACAAATTTCATTATATTACCTATCTTTTCTATTGGGAATATTTTTAAATTATTGTTATCTACCTACCACTTTTTCAATGGCGCTTATTTTGGCAGAAAAGCGAATTTCAAAGTCAGCTCCACTAGCTGGTCGTACAGTTTTGTCGTAGTCTGTAAGTAGCTTTTTCCTGATGGCATATTCACTCTCGGCGCTAGGATGACCATAAACTAACGAGAAAAATCCTATAGAAAGCAGGAAAAACAATAAAGTTAAATAAAATAAAAAGCAAAACGTTTATAAATATTAATGCATATAAGCTAGCGAGTAAACTGCGTCTGTGTTTGATATAAACAATATAAGGTAATAGAATAAAATTTGTAACACCGTAAAAAGTGCTTTGTTTTAGAAAAGTTAAGTCAACATTTTTTTTACAGTGTTACAGCCTTTTATAACGGAAAACTATTTATTTTTATATTAATAATAAAGTTTATTTATATAGCGCTCGTATCCAGCTTGTCCAAGGCTATATGTATTTATACAATATCTACAATCGATATGTATTTACAATGTTAAATCAATATTATATTAATATTATAAATTTATACTAGCTTTTAACTAATATATTCTTTTATGGTAGATGTGATTAAAAAAAATGATTTAAAAAACGAAATTCCTTGAAAAATATGATGATTAGGTATGAAAAGATCATTAAAAAATGAAAAAAAAAGTATAGCATTGCCGTCGACAGGGTTTGAACTAGATTAGTAGTTACCATAGTAACCTGGGAAAATATAAATATGGTACGATCAGGCTGCCTGTGGTGTACATAGCAGACGAGTACGAGTATCATCAAAGCTCCCGGCACGATCAACAAGGTCAACTCGGCAAGACACATCGCGGCAAGTCACGTTCACTGTACTGAACCATTCACGGTCGTGCGTAATTTGCTCTATGATTAATATACGGAAACTAGCGTGTAAACTAGTATAGGCTGCGTCGGTGTTTGATATAAACGATAGGTAATGTAATATTGCTATATTACATATTATAGCTATTCCTAGTTGTCTTGGCAACCTTCTGCCAAAACACTATATCAATAATATTTTCCAATGTACAATCAACACCTAAGTTAGAAAAAGTATTAAACAAACACAGGATATGATAAACATGATCCTTTTATTAGTTTCACAATTAATATTATCATGCGTACTGTACATTAAGAACTATGTGCCTCAAAATAATATCAACAGTAACTTAGTTATGGACATAGCATTAACTGTTGTTTTGATTTTAGCCTTGAGAGTTTCTTATGTGAAGGGTGCTTAATTGGTCTTTATTGGGGAATCAGTTTTAGCCTAATTGTATAATATAATTCATGATATTTCCACAAGCTCTAAGTTTATTATTTTAAGAAGTTACATCTAGAAAATGTTATAAATATTATCCTCTAATACAAACGAATCTTTTTAATGAATAGTACGACAGCAGTTATGATAAGGATTTCTACTGAACCTTACTCCGACGAAGGGCTAAGATGTTACAAATTTCATTATATTACCTATTATCTATGATTAATAGGTGAGCGTAGTGTTTACAAGTGTTGATGCTATTCTGCCCGGCAACCATTTTCAAAATAGATGTTTTTACACGTTTCTTTGTTCTAATAACAATGGTTGGTTGGCAAAACAGTAACAAAATACGTCATTGTACTCCCACCTATCGATTTTTTTTCGCGGATGAATGGATGGATGGATGCTATATTTAACCACACCATAAAAATACTAATTTATTTCAGTCTTAAAAACGCATTTAAAAATCTCAATGTTATTACAATCTAATATATACAGGAAAAAAGAAATTATACTACTAATAATCAATGGAAAGCATTGATAAAGGTATAAAAAATATATATATAATATGTCCTACTCTCCAAAAAACTAAAAAACAAAAAACCGAAAACTATAATAACACTCAAAAAGAGTTTTTTCTTACATATATTACAACGGCATTGATTTTAGACAATGGTTCCTATTCAGCAACTTACATAATTCGAAATTAAATCGTGGTGGCGAAGAAAAAAATTAATTTTTTTTAAATTTAATACAGAAGAGCACCAACAGATCGATTGTATTTATTCTGATGATCGGACTTTGGTTCAAGCCCATGTTATGCACGAATTGTTGAATCAATCCCTGCTTATCAACAACATTTGTTTGTTTGCTTATAGCAATAGTTACAAAATTAAAACACTGTTTTCTGTGACTTTCTGAAATTTGTTTGCAATATTTCGCGTCATTTTAGGACACAAAATAATAACCCAGGTCCATCACAAACAAAATATTTCTCTGAATTAATTCTTAGAACAGAAGTATTTCTGACTGGATCGAAAATATATTTTGTCAGCTGGTTATTTGGCTCGTTTAGATTGCAAGTCTATACTCTCGCTGTACGTCCAACGAGATTGCAGTCAAACACACAGTGTGCGGTCAACTCGATTTAGAGTTGTTTTCATGCAGGTACATCTCGAAATACTTCATGGTTGTGCTTCAAATAAACTGTATGGACAAATCAACACTTGATAATATGTTTTAAAACCTTTTAAATCCTTTTTTAAAAAGCATCCGGCACAGTAAACTATTGATGCGTACCGGATAGTCGTTCCAAAATGGCTCTATCCAGTTTGAATTTCAATAATCATTTCTAATCAGATTGTGATGTGTCTATAAAATTTCAGTACGAAAACATCTAATAAACAATACACTTTGAACAGTACGATCTAAAATCATGTCATTCTTGTCCTTAATTGAGCTCAAGATTACTTTCGCCAATCAATTCAATATTAATAATTTCAAAATATTTCTTTCCTATATAAACAAAATCAAAGTTGATCAAGCTTACCAAATAGCAGAAGATTTAAAAGGGATACCCTTCTAATATCCATAACTCTTCTTGATGCAACACTGGAGTTAAAAAACGCCGATTTACGCCTTGAATGATAAGGAACTTCAGCCCCAGACCGATAAACAGTTTATATATTGTGACGTTATGACTTATATATTAGTTTTGGCTTCATTAAAATTCATGCTAACAGTATACGTTAACAAAAGACAAAACAACACATAGAGAGATAGTTTATTGTACAAAAGTTCGGCATCTTTACATGTATAACATTTAAATCAAAATTTGCATAAAGATTGATAAAAATTGCGATAATTGTAAAATGTAAAATGTAGTAAATTATACATCTAAAATATACTTAACTTATACTAATCTTTGAACGAATTATGTCGATATCTTAAATGATATATTAATGTATAATATAATAGTGGCTTGCTTAAGTTTATTCCCTAGATAATATAATGAAATTTGTAACACCGTAGAAAATGTTGATTTCGAGCCTTAAATAGCCCTTCATTGTAAAAGCTTTTACTCCGACGAAGTGCTAAAGCTTGAAACGTCAGTAAAGTTAAGTCAACATCTTTTACGGTGTTACAAATGTTACAAATTTCATTATATTAAACCTATCGTTTATATCAATCACCGACGCAGCCTATACTAGTTTACTCGCTAGTTTACATTTCTATTCCCAATAGAATCATACCGATTGGACACTAATTGGTGGATAACACATCCTGAAAACACCAGAACTCTAAAGAAAGGAGTTGAAAAGTTAACGATGTTAAATATTGCCAAAAAAATGCTTCACTTTACATTTCACTACACAGCAATAAAATTATAAAATTATAAAATCATAAAATTATAAAATTATAAAATTATAAAATCATAACATTATAAAACTCTAAAATTATAAAATCATAAAATTATAAAATTATAAAATCATAAAATTATAAAATTATAAAATTATAAAATCATAAAATTATAAAATCATAAAATTATAAAATCATAAAATTATAAAATTATAAAATCATAACATTATAAAACTCTAAAATTATAAAATCATAAAATTATAAAATCATAAAATCATAACATCATAAAATTATAAAATTATAAAATCATAAAATCATAAAATCATAAAAAACGAAAATAACCTGGAGACTTCAACGGGTTTCAAGCCAATTAGTTTAACTTCTATTAATACCTTGGAATATTATAAAACACACCGAATCGAAATATGGCGACCAATTTGAATACCTATTGTTATTGACTCACTAGCCTCTCATTCATGTAAAAACTCCATTGTATTCCATCATGAACACGAGGCTAGTCAGTCAAGAACAATATCAGGTCGCCATATTTCGATTCGGTCTATACGCCACCACGTTTAAAAGCACTATGACGATGCGAAGGAGACAGCTACTACAGATTGAAGAAAATATATAACACTACTTATAGATAACAATTCTGTGTCATGATAGATTGAATTATGTTTTTGACAATGACAAGATATGTGAAAGACGTTTAGGCGTTTTTACACGATTGTGGGCGTTTTTAAGCGAATTTTTTTTTTAAACGCGTTTTGATTTTACGCTACTTTATTAGAAAACAACGGGGTGTAGTCCAATTCCAAGGAATATCTAACATGCTATCGAGGGGCTGAGGTTGATCGATGAAAAGTACTATTGACGTTTACTGGAGAGAAACTTTATAAACACTGTTTGTCTTTTGTTTGCCAATACACTCTTGTGAGTCAGACAGGCAAGGATTGTAACCATCAGTAATACAGTTGGACGATGGTCCATCTATAGCATAGGTCTCTGCACCCTCCGAACCTGACCAGCACTCGCCTTAAAAAAGAAAACAATAAGAAGGATGACGATGACGATAAGTAACAAAAAGTAACAAAAAATCAAATGGTTAACTGTAATTTACAAGTACAATTATAGTTTGTCTTAAGTTCTTCTAAAACCAGTCTATTGACTTGATTTCTTTCTTACAGTCGTTCATTTATTTACAAAGGTTTTTCTCAACACTCAATTTATTTATTCATCGATTAATCAAGAGATTGATCATTCAAACATTTAATCCTTCATCAACTTTTATTTAGAGCTAATATCTAATTTTTGTTTCATTTTTTATTAATTCATTCATTCATAACAAATATATAATTTTTACTTATTTATTTTATTATTCATATATTTATTTTATCATTCATTTGTTCCTTCATTGATTATTTCATTGAAACATGGATTACCTTCACAATGAGGCTTGTGGCATTTACTAACACTGACATGTCATCGTCATCAAATTCAAGCTAAGGATGTAATGTATGTAGTTAGTATAAATATGTTAATAGAAAGATTCCATTTTCACGTTCTCTATCACCGCTTAACCATCTGACAAAAGGCGCATTTTCACACGGATGGCCTCAATACAGAGTGAATGTAATTTCTATTGTTTAGCGGCAATATTTGTCCGTGATTTGGTTTGAATTTGTGAATACTTTATTAAATATTTATTAAAACAAAATGAGGCTTTCCGTGTACAGATGTGCTGTTTGTCAAATCATACAGTGGTGCTAGATAAAATTGTAAATGAAGTATTAGTATCAATAGGTAATCATATGGTTTCGAGTTCAATTAGATAATTCGAGATAATTCGAGATAATCGATAGAACAACTAAAACACGGGGATTGGCAGAAAACAAATAGCGTCATGAGAAGCATGACCGTCGCTAAGCGGAGTGATTCTCAACACTTCTCGAGTGTTCTGACAATTCCCAAGTGCTTTATAATTGTGCACATCACAGAAAGCAAGTTTGCTATTTCTTTTATAAAAAACAAATTGACATAATTTATCAACATGTAAACGTACATGTGTGCTCTCATAAAGCACGCGTCCCAACCAATCAGAATGCGTGATTTCTAATAGCTATTTTATAAACCAATCAAAAATGATTGAGATATTGATTTAATATTATATCTAACACTGAAACAAAACCAAAAACTGTTTTTATATGTCCAAAAATATATAATGGATACCAAAAGATTTTTATAGAGCAATTTACTCTCAAATTATATCATATTATATTGTAATACGTATTTTTTTCAGTATATTTTTTCTTTCGTTTCTTTTCATACATTTATCTCTTGTTACAATATCTTTTCTCAATAATCCTATGTCAATATTTGTACTTTTGTACTTGTATTTTTTACTATTCCTGAACTCCATGAATATTGTAAATCAGTACTGTGTGATCTCCCACGATGAGCACAACTCTTGGAGAAAACACAGAGTCAAATATAGTGTTAAATAAAAATAAATAAATAAATAAATAAAAAATATTTAAAACACAATCAAAATATCATGGTTGACTAGATATTGCATATCCTTAAAGAATAAATATATTATATCTAGTCGACTGACTTTGACAAGGTTTTCAAAAACCCAACCTCGTTCCAAGGGCCTTTTCCCTATTTAATTTTTTTTTAAATTATTAACAACTTAAAAGTTGTTCCCACTCAAATCCAGAAATGTGGAAATTCTACGACGAAATACGCAATGTGCATACCGGATACGTTTACCCCAGAGTATCCCGGGGCCAAATCATAATGTAATAGAAAATATTGGATGTAGTCTCCCTCGCAGTCGTTCTTAGTGTCGGGCTTCCTGTAGTGGGGAGGGAACGTTGCGTGACGACACTAAGAACGGCTGCGAGGGAGACTATATTGGATGAGGCTGAGTATGATATGAAAAATTATGCAAACCAAGGAGGGTGAGTCGGATAAGACCCTCCGAAGTTTGCATACGAAAGCCGAATTCAATAATTGTTTTATTATTCAGTTCAAAATATCTTAACGGCTTCAATTATATATATCCCAAACGGCGCTTCTTCAATGAAAACTGACTAAAATAAATCGGGATAATATTTCGCCGCATTTTGTTGATTTTTTGTTGTTCTTGCTCTCTTTTCCTTGCAATAATGCTGCTATTTATTCCTCGCTGTGTAAGAGAAACCATCCTGGATTGAAAGTGTTATGTGCAAGTGTTATAGGAAGCAGCCATTTTCCTTCTCTCTGGGTGTGATGTTATTTGTCAAATAATGTTTTTTATTATAGCGCGATTGACGTACGTCTTCCAAATTTGGTAAGTTTAAGCATGTTATGAAACATTGATTAACCAGACGAAATAGACCAATCAGAAACGGATAAATATTTTGAATGAATAATAATGACAATTATTTAAAACATTATTACAAGATCTGACTGTAAACAGGTTTGTTACGTACCTCTATCCCATAATATGTTTTGTCTGTATATGTAATATTCGAAAGCTCAATGGTAACTGTCCTTTTGGCCATGTCTCCAACAAACCTAACTCTACCATGATAGTCTTTAGTTTCATCGCTAACAACCGGAGCAGTTTTATAGGTACCATTTAGGTTCTTGTCAATAGATTAAAAGAGGTTTGGTTAATGTTCCATGGACCAGGTTATATAACCCAAACGATCCTCTATAAAGAGGATGATTGAAGGAGTACATCCAGGTAAAGTTGGTACTTTCTCCATAGAACGCTTCAGTGTGAGCGTTTGGTTTCAA
This sequence comes from Metridium senile, assembly GCA_949775045.1. Taxonomy (NCBI): domain Eukaryota; kingdom Metazoa; phylum Cnidaria; class Anthozoa; order Actiniaria; family Metridiidae; genus Metridium; species Metridium senile. Next base: position 584,188 of record OX459096.1, on the reverse strand, counting down.
GGTGAAGTGTGGCTTATTGTTGGCTTGAGCTGGAACAAACACAGGAACAAAACATTTAAGGTGGTTCATCTGTAATATATTTCACCTGTAAAAATCACTCAAAATTCGATATTTTATAGGTTTTGGGTTGTTAATTTTTATTTAAAAAAAAAAGCGTCATCGATCGCAGCTTGTTTAGGACTGAAAATGAATTGGCTTCATAGGCAAGGGTGTTTTAGCGATTCTGCGCGAATGTTCCATGTTTTCTGACTAAATCATTTTGTGGGCTTTTTGCACTGAAAAAATTAATAAAATAAATAATAATAACAAATTTTATAGATGCAAAAGTGATTATACAAAATCGCGCACTCTGATTGGTTTGCTATCTCGGATTATCAGCCGATAATCACCTTTTCGGACAAAATGGCTGCCAGTAGTCGTTTTGTCACTGTTAGCGAAGATGAAATTGAAAACTTTAAAGCCGAAAATGCTGTACCAAAATCGACTAAAGAAGCTACAAAGTTTGGTGTCAAGCTTTTTAAAGGTATCATAGTAAATTTTCACGTTTTTTTTTGTTTACAATGTTTACACTGTTTACAAGTTTCGCGTGACGGTTGCGCTTTAAAAAAAATAAAATATTTTCACTTTCAATGCTGTTTCCTTCTTTCTTTTTTGAAATAGTCCCCCTTTTATTTATACTAAAAAGATTATTCGTCTCAGGCGATTATTCACCTCAGACTCGCCGCTCGGTAAATATTCACCGATAATCACTTTGTTTCACAATTAGTCCGATAATTTTTTTGCTCGAACGTGTATTTAAAATTCACAAATTATTGTGGCATGATTGGGCAAAACTGAATGGTGGGTTTCCTGTGGAAATATTCAGTATTCACTAGTCAGCCCTCCTTGATATACCTTTATACATTAGTTCAAAATGCAACTATTCTACAAAAAGCCTGAAGTAATATAAATAACCAACGATATCCTAATCAGAATGCTAAAATCGTTATTCATTGAAATTGCGGTACATATGCAATATCAATAGCTACAAAGAAAATATACACAACATCTGATTCCATGGAAACGACAGGGTTCTCATCGTGCAACAACGATTTTTACAGTGTGTAAAATATTCTTTAGCACTTGACCTCTTCACCTTGCTTGTTTGTTTACCTTTTAACTGATCACGTGATGCAGCCCTTTGGAGCTGATTCTTACATATGGAAATATTATAACATAAACAAAGGGGAATATCAATTTGCATAGGAAAGTGAAGAGATTTATGTTGTTTGGATGGGGACATTTCACTCATAACAAGGGATGCAAATTACCTCCCCATATCACGGAAAAGAAAATGTTTTGAAAACAACTCTCGACGCTAAATTATGATCCCGAAAGTGTCCGCTTTAACGAAAGTTGGCTGATGATACTCGTAATTTCACCGACAAATTATTAAATCCTCAATCCGGATTAAACCTTTCACTTTTAATGAATAGAAGTACAAAAAGTGGCTAGTTTATAACTTCCCTGTTTGTTTTTGGTTTTAATGTCACTTTCCTATATGGTAATCATAGGAGAACTTAGTTACAACAATCATGGTCCTTGCTTCAGCTCATCCGTTGTTTCGCATTCAAGACAACTTCAAATTTATTCCTTCATCTGGAATATCATAAAACTCAATACTAAATATATATAAATAAAGGCCAGTATTTGACAGCCAATTAATATGCTCTCTACATGGATTCTCATAAAAGAAAACGATAAAAACTCTCAACAAAGCGATCCCTTTTGTTGTTATAACTGATTTGTCTGTGATAGCCAGAGTTATTTTCAATACATTTTGAACCTTCATAAAAAAAACAATCATAAAAAATCTTAAAATTTTTTTTAGCTTTTATCACGTAGTGGATAAACATTGTTTTCAATCTTTAACCCATCTCTTGTTGATATTAACCACGAGAGGTATTCTCAAAACATTCTTTGAAATGAAGACATCTTATCCATATTTTGTCCGTAATAGCGAGAGTTATTTTCAATACATTTTCTGTTTATAACTATTTAAGACATTTTAGGAATCCATCTCTCTGCACTATTCGTTGTTCTCGGTAAAATAACGAATAAGCTTTCTTATAGTGTTTTACTGTATTTTTTCCTTCATACGAAGAATGGGAAACCACCATGCACAGCGCATACAACGCCCATTAACAGCCGGGAGACAATCCCCAACCCTTTGTGAACAACACAACAGGATGTTTTACGTCCACCTTATAAAGAATTAGAGTGAAAGCAGACGGGACCTCTGGTTTTACTTCCTTATCCGAGAAGACAATGAGGCAATATGAGGAAAAAGTGTTTTGCACACAATGCACATAACGTTATCGCCCGCGCAGGGAAGCACAAAGCTGATTTTTTGCAGAATCCAGAATATATTAGTCTTATTAGCATAAATGAAAACAAAATCTTAAATATTTTATTCAACCTTTAAGTCAATTTGTAGATAATAATCTCTTATTCATTTTATAAATTTTTATTTTACCTGATATATTAAACATCAGGATATTAAGTAATATGGGTATATTAATTATTTCAGATATATTTGATAGCGGGAAGCAAACCTGTAATCTCACCTTTTAAAGCAAGCAAGATGATGCAGTAGAAGATCTTCATGCTGTGCAATAGTGTTGAAACATCTGAAAGACTTATCACGTCTATAATATAAGAACCTGACCAATAGAGCTGATGCGCTACTTGCAGTGGGTAGTGACGGGGAAGAACTTCCTTGGGGTGGGTAGTGACGGTGTAGATTTGACCAATATATTATAACTTTAGCTAATATAGCTGATGCGCTAAAGCCCTACTTGCAGTGGGTAGTGGTGGGGAAGAACATTATTGGGGTGGGTAGTGATGGTGGAGATTTGACCAATCTTTTTTATCACAACCTTTACTAGTAGCTGATGCGCTCAAGCCCTTCCCAGGGTGGGTAGACAAGGGGACAATTTAACCACTATTGTTTAAAACTGAAGTAATGGCATTTTTCATTTCGCTATAACGCTGAACTATTAAAAATTCATAGGATCATAATTGCTAATCGCTAAAATGTTTACTGTGACTTTCTCAATTTGATTGGTCAAAAAGGGTTGTATACTTAGGTGCGAAAGGCATTGTTACTGCAGTCAATAAAAATTCACAATATCGACTAAATACGGTGTCACGGCGTACTCGTCACGCCGATGTCACGCAATAATACAAAAGGCGCTGTAACACAATAACAGCTGTTGTTTTGACTCATTTCCCCATTTTTGCCACTAAAATCAATCGTATGGCACGCCAAGGACAGTCAACTGACTGATGTTCTCAGTCCGAAATAGTTTTTTGGAAGTTAGTCAAAAATTGTATACAGCATAATCAAACTAGACGCTCTGTGAGCGATTACTCGGGCTACTGAACAGAAGGGATTCTGAGGGATTGAAATAGCTGTTATTACAGTTATATATGCAAATGATTTTGAACAATGGGTTGAAGTTGAGGCTTTCGGGCGAAAACAATAGGTTTGCCCGAAAGCCTCGATTTGAATCCATTGTTTGAAATCATTTGCATATAACTGTAATAACAGCTATTCATAATGTATCATACATAGATCATACACAATACATATACAGTGGTACCTCTATTAAGCGGTTACCCAATAAGTGGTCACCCTCTATTAGGCGGTCAGAATAAAAAGCTCCAAATCTATTCCTATATACCTATTCTATCCTCTTTTCTGCGGCCAACCCGGCTACTTTGGAAAGTCCCGAGGGTGAGGAGGAACTAAATTGGTTGATTAATGTTTACAAAATGTTTAAAATGTGCACAAAAATAAACATATGCACGTAAATCATTTATGACTAATTTTAGGTTATTTTAATGAGAAATGTCCTTATCCCAAATTTCATAATGTTTTTATTGAGAAAATGAAAACTAAATCTCAGAAACATAATTATCAAGATTAACCTTTTGAGAAATAAACGTCACGAAAATAAAGATGGATTTTGGGCTGTATGAATCTGCTCGACATATATTTCTATGTACCGGGATGCCTGTGTTACAAAGTGTTGACATTTCATCCCGTCCCCTCCCCCCAAAGCGCCGCTACGAAGATTTGAGTATGCGATAATGGATATCGAAAACTTGAATGCTTCGAAAACTTGAAGTTGTTCTTGAAAATTGAACGTCAGAACAAGAAAGATAGATAGTTATTTAAGCAATTTGTGTAATTTTTGAGGCGATTTGGGCTGTTGAGAGTGGTTTTCAGACAGGCCGATCTGAATGTTTTTATGTCGTGTTGACGGTGTTCGCTTTGTAGGCTTCGTGAAGGAAGTCACGTTCTCTGACATTATGAAGAACAAAAATAGCACATTAATCAATATAAACTGAAGATTTCTGTTTGAAAGTGCTTGATAATATACCGAAGCGAATGCAATTCTGCTGGCGTGGCACATCTTCTGTTTTGTGCTAGAAAGGACTTCGCTAACGGCGGATCATTCCGGCCAAGATATCCTCGTCTTTATAACAAAGAAAATAGCAAGCTTTATTTCGGGAGTCAACCCTGTAGTACAGCAACTAACAATTTGAGGTAATGTCTTGTCGATCATCAGTCCAAAACATATAGCCATTACTTTCTGCGGGATCATTCAGAGTTAAACGAGTAAACGAGAGTCGTTATTCGATCGAACAATTAATTCGTCATAATCATCGTCAGTCTCGTCAATCACATCAAAACTAAAAACAAGTTTTCATTTCAATCGATATTTATTCGTTCGTATTAAACCTTCGGTCAGCGATCGTTGCCCATGCGCTGTCATGCACTACTAGGAACGCCTGGGACCTGACCCTCCAATTTGAGGACCACGACAAAGAATACGACGACGACGACGAAGAACCGTTTGCATTTTTAGACTCGAGCTACCACAGGTAGCCCGAGTAATTATCATGGAATTGGGAAGTGAAGGTGTACATATTAGAGCGATTTCACATAACGCATTTTAGTATGCTAATGAGTTAAATAATATGCTAATGAGATCACACTGGGGAATACACATTTAGCGTACATAAATATCTTGTTTTTTCGTTCTATCTGATAAATGAGCAAAATCTATTTAAATATTGTTTCTAATACGTCGGACAGTTCTGATACTTTGTTCCTTAATTTACGAGATTTGTGATATAAATATGTGTGCTCACCAGTGCGAAGCTCATTAGCATATTATTTTACTCATTAGCATACTAAAATGTATTATCAACTGAATAAAAACTGAATAAATCGTTTACCGATCGCGATCTCACTACATTCTTTGCTACGTAAATATTAACACTTCAGTTAAACTTATTTAGGCAAAGAACGAGGAAAGTCAGCGATTCATTTTGAAAAAATGCCAAAAATCATGATAGCATTTAGTGTACTAAATACTACCAGACATGAATATAAAACCATTGCATTTTTAAGACCTAAACTACGCTATTTCACCAAACGTCAGCCATGTTGAATCGTCTGATCAAATTTCATGTCGCGCGCTGATTGGCTAATTTCTTGATCCAAGATCACCTGTATAACAAACCGCCAATTAGTGTCCGTGTAGTGAACTTAACGGACCCAAAAGAACTCAAAGCGCAATATTGAAATCTATCGAGAAATCATGTTCAACCCTATTTTGTCTTTAAATGATCTAGATCTACATGTAGCACCTTAGAGAAAATATTCTGATATATACACCTAATTGCAAGAATATTGTCAAGTGAAAAAATAAAATAAGTAATTGAGTAAGAAAGGAATAACAAAGAAAGAGTTCAGCTTGAGTGATCTTCCTATGTCTTTTAATTAATTCCTTTCCCACTAAATTACAAAAGTCAGGACAACCTTCTTGCAACTACGTGTATGTCACAAACAAAAAAAAGAAACAATTCAATTGGCTCCTTTTACGGGGATACCGCAGGGCACTATTCATACGCATTGGAGGGTAGCAGACCATTTCCCTTCCCTCCCCTCCCCCTACCAAAATAAACACCTCCTTTTGGTGAGTTCTATAAACCAAACACTTCCAAATAATTTTTGTAAATGTATTTATTACAAAATTCTCCGATACAATCCACTTAGCAGATAAGATCTTGTTAATCTCATTTCTTAATCGAAGTTTTTTTAAGTTACTCATTAATAGGCGTTCCCATTTTAAAACAAGGACAAATCAGCATTAAGCTATTAATGTCTTCAACAATTATGTAATGTTGTTGACCTCATATCGATCGGCAACTGTCGAACGCCCAAGCAGTTTTGATCGTAAAAAAAACTACCATCATGAGAGATAAGTCTATTTTCTCTGTAACGATATTCATTGTTTTACTTTGTGCTACGAGTTTATCGTCCGCCAAGAAAGGTTAGTTGTTGTTGATATTTGTTTTTGTGGAATTGTTTGACATTATAGGTCAATTCAATCAAAATGAAAACAAACATTCAAAAGGAACAACAAACACACAACAAAACTTGCAGTAAAATGTTTGTTTATACCACAATATATATCTATAAATCAACCATAACACCATGGGCAGCAGAGTATCGTTCGCGTTTGTATTCGCTGGTAATCTCCGTGTATTAATAGTTACCAACGGTCGCTTATTTACTTGCTTTGTTATTACATTGACGGGCGATCTGCATATCTATCATCACTGTCCACAGTAGTGATGTTTAACTATAAATACACGGAGATTACCAGCGAATACAAACGCGAACGATACTCGCTGCCCATGATAACACAGTCGTGCTATTTCGTATTTACTGTAAGGTTACTTGCGAAGAAGTCTTCGCGTTTCATCCTATATTAAGTAAGTAAAGATATCACCATGCCACTTTTAAAATTTGAAAACAATAATTGCTTTTTCATTGCTTTTTTTGAGGCAGCATTTTAACATCGTACCAAAATACTAGATATTTTTTAAATATCTTAGGTGCATTATAATAATTTGCTATAAATTCAGTTCTTTTTTACGTTTGACTTCATTCAGGCAAACACCACTTAAAACATGTCTCCAAGAAGCAGCAGGTCGCACAACCAGTGGCTGGTGGCGGTAATGTTCTACAAGAAAGTCCTTTAACAATCAAACAAGATGATATCCCCATCGACAGTAAACACTTTTGTTTATTAGTTTTTATAAAAACCTATTCTAAACTAAATAATAAAGTTACCTTTATAATGAATGTGGTGGGAAAGTTTTAGTTAGTTTACAAAGTGTGTTTTGTTGCTTTTTGAGTTTAGTTTCACACTTTTTGAACTATCTAACACCCTTTTTAAACCTTGTCCTTCCCATATACAGTTCTTATCTAGCGGGTCATTCTCATAACTCCTATCACTCATTTCCTATGGAAATCCTTATCCAAAATTAACTCTATGCATCCCGGATTTTGTTATTTTACTACCATTATCGTTTAGCAAAATAGCATTTTGTCGGCCGCCAATAAAAATACTAAGAGGGAGTTTTACCGTGTTTTCCAAAAATGGCGCTTGATCAACTGATTGATGAATATAGGTTAATAGAACGGTAAATTTCACTCCCTGCTAGCAGAGACGATTTTTTGCACCGTGCCGTGACCTGTACGGTGCAAAAAGATAAAAATCCTGTTTTTAGAAACAAATTATATAGTTTTAGTTAATTATACTTATATACAAATGATACTTTTAGTTAATTTGATTAGAATGAGTAGACCAACACTATTTTTGTTGTTTTGACTGATAGAAAATGAGTGCACCGAAGCGATGGACTTGCTGCTGGTCTTTGATTCGTCACATTCCATGACGCCAATTGGTTTTACTCTCATGAAACACAGAGCCCTTGATATGGTCAGGCAGCTACGCATTTCACCACAGGGAACCCATGTAGCTATACTTAAGTACAGTAGCACAATCTCAACGTTTTACATGTTCGAGGAAAATTCAGTGCTGGATAAAACGCTTCGACAGATCAATGCTTTGACGTTCGATGATGGCTGGTCTCGCCTTGATTTAGCCCTACAGGGCGTGGTCGATCACGTGTTCCACCCAGCAGCTGGAGCTAGAAAAGATGTACCAAAAGTAGTGGTGGTCTTCACTGATGGGAAGGTCTTAGGTACGTAGGTATATTAGAAGGTATAATATTTTTTTAATTTTAATTAAATATAAGTGTCCGTTCCCATCTCAAAAAATATTGACTTGGATGTTATTCAATAAGATAATATTATGCAATTATTACCATCGCGAGGGTATGACAAGCTTGATAACTGTATAAATCTGTGTTGATTTTTCGGGCCTGTGACTGGCGTTTGTGACTCCATTGTTTGTTTTCGTATTCACACAGTATTTCCCTTACTATAATGTCTCTTTTGGAAATTCAATACACGGTATGCAATGTCAGCCCCACGCGTAGACATGTGTAAAGTAATAAAAGAAAGGAGAACCAGAAGAATTTGCAATATGAAACAAAACAAGAGCCAACATGATTTAAATCGGTATATAAATCGTGTGCACTCGTCAGAAGTTTGACTCAACTAAAACCTTTAATATTTATGTACCTGACAATATCATGGACGCTATGGACAATAAAATGATCACTGCACTTTTACTATTAGATCTATCAAAAGCTTTTGTCATCCTGCAATATCCTATTCTGCTCTCCATAAACTGAGTACCATCGGTGCATCTCCTAATACTGTGAACTGTGAAGTCGTCTGCATTGGTTCATCTTATTCCACCAAGTTCCTCAAGGTGTAATCATGCCACCACTCCTTTTCTGCATTTATTTACAGAAGGAAGATTATCTCTTTACAGAAGGAACGCTTTTTGTGGAATGACAAATACAACATACATATTCAACACTAATTTATTGAGACTTTTTTCATAAAGCTTTTTCTTACGCTCGTAATAAACGTTCTAATCTAAACGGTCTTATCTAACGTTCATAGCTAGCTTATGCTTTGTTGTTTATTGTTTGTTTTTAATTTTATTTGTTTTTCTGTCTGCAAGGTCCAAGAGAACCTGATCGTGTAGTAGACTGGAGAAAGAAACTGGCCCTACCTTTAGACGAACTGCGTAACCAGAATGTTATATTATTCTCTATTTCTGTGGTAGAGACACCTGACCGCAACGACTTTGTCAATCTTGATCTCATAGCAGGAGACAGATCGAGGGTATTTACTCTCTCGAAACTGAACTTTATGATTGAAAGCCTGAAGCGAGTTTCCAAAAAAGTTTGTCCAGGTATAGTATAAATGATTTGCATTACACTAATTATTTTCTGAGTTGTTTAAATATGTTTGTTTGGATATTTGTTATATTTGAAAAGCTTTAGGACCAAACATACACCGTCATCATGACAAGTGGAAGTGTAAGGCAGGCGCGCGATTATGTCAAACTTAATTGGTTTGATACAATAATCTTTCACCTGATGATAGTCCCACATACAAATGCATTCTGGATTTTGACACACATCGAGCACTACTATCAACATTTCAAAATACCTGATGTTTGGTAAGTCCATCAAAAGCTGACTGGACAAAATGAGCTTATAAGAACCAGCGCTATTGACTCATTTGAAGAAGGACAAAGGATAACAATGACAATTTTTTTTATCGACAATGAGATTAGTTTGTATTGTTGGTTTGTTACAATTGGCTGATTATTTACATTATTTGTGTCTTTATTTTAGCACCACCATCACCATCCGTCACAACTCAAGCATCATCTACACTGCCACCAACCACTGTGCACTCGGTTACACCATCTCTAACAGTAACTCCACCGCTCAAGTCGTCACTTACAAGTTCATCCCCAGCCACAACATCGTCTGCAGTTGTTTCCCCGTCTTCATCACTCTGCTCGTCAAAGACTTCAACATGTACTCCAACATCCACGTGTTACCCAGTGGGTGTGACACCATGTGTTCATTTATACCTTGTTCAAGTTTGTAACACATATATCAGCACAAAACCATGTCCAATACCCTCAACAGTGCAACCAAGCAAAACAGCCAACCCCACTAAACCACCGATAACTGTTGGTCCATGTGCAAATGGTTGCCCTCCTATTATTCCTACAAAAGTGGTATCACCGGCTTCTAGAATACTTCCAGTGCTTCCACCAAAGCAGATATTGTGTCCCGTATCCCCGTGTCAACCTGCTAGACCACCACCGCTGCCGCCATTACCACCACCACCCCCACCACTACCACCACCACCACCACCTCCACCTCCTCCACCTCCACCACCACCACCAAAACTGACACTTTGTCCCGTATATCCATGTCAACCTGCACCACCACCACCGCCGCCACCGCCACCACCACCACCGCCGCCACCACCGCCGCCACCACCGCCGCCACCACCGCCGCCACCACCGCCGCCGCCACCACCGCCACCGCCACCACCACCACCACCACCAAAACAGACACTTTGTCCCGTATCCCCATGTCAACCTGAACCACCATCACCACCATTACCATTACCACCATTACCATTACCACCACTACCAACACCTCAGATTCAAAATGCATCACAATATTCATCTGCACTACCAGCTAATGCTAATCCACCACCACCAAAACAGACACTTTGTCCCGTATCCCCATGTGAACCTGAACCACCATCACCACCATTACCACCAACTCCGCCATTACCAACACCTCAGATTCAAAATGCATCACAATATTCATCTGCACTTCCAGCTAATGCTAATCCACCACCACCACCACCAGCACCACCATCACCTGCTGATTATCAAACTACATCACAATATTCAGCTGCGCAGCCAGCTAATGTTAATCAACCACCACCACCGCCGCCACCACCTGCTGATTATCAAAGTCCATCACAATATTCAGCTGCGCAGCCAGCTGAAGCTAATCCACCACCACCACCACCACCACCACCCCAGTATCAAACTTCAGCCCAAGCTTCAGCAGTGGAGCCAGCTCAGGCTCCATCACTGCCACAATCCCAGTATTAAACTGCAGCCCCAGTCGTCAATTCACAGCTTAGACCAATTGCGGTGTTCACCGTATAATTTAGTCTTATTTAAATACAGTGCCAATTTCTTTGTAAACCAACATATAACAAAATAATTTTAATTTATTGGAATTGAGTTTTAAAAGTTTGTAATAAAGTACCTACTTGCATAATAAAACGAATGCATTCTTCTTCAATCCAACTGTTTCTCTGAATCTGTTGTTTCTTTGTTTGTTTGCATGTTTGTTTGCTTGTTTGCATGTTTGTTTGCTTGTTTTCATGTTCGTTTGCTTGTCTGTTTGTTTGTTTGCATATACAAAACCAAACACTTTCAAATAATTTGTGTAAATGTATTTATTACAAAATTCTCCGATACAATCCACTTAGTAATAAGATATTGTTGATCTCATTTCTTAATTGAAGATTTTTTAAGTTACTCATTAAAAGGCGTTCCCATTTTAAAACAAGGACAAATCAGCATGAAGCTATTAATGTCTTCAACAATTATGTAATGTTGTTGACCTCATATCGATCGGCAACTGTCGAACACCCAGGCAGTTTTGATCGTAAAAAAAAACTACCATCATGAAAGATAAGTCTATTTTCTCTGTAACAATATTCATCGTTTTACTTTGTGCTACGAGTTTATCGTCCGCCAAGAAAGGCGAGTTGTTGTTGATATTTATTTTTGTGGAATTGTTTGACACTATACCTCAATTCAATCAAAATGAAAACAAACATTCAAAAGGAACAATAAACACACAACAAAACTTGCAGTAAAATGTTTGTTTATACCACAATGTTATATATATCTATAAGACCCCGTCTACACGGATCCGGATACTTTTGAAACCGCATACTTTTTGATGCGAATCGGCCTACGTATTCCCTGCTAGCAGAGTCTTCCACAGTTCGATTCTGTCGAGAGAAAGGAAGACTCTGCCGAGCGAGACTGCATTCTTTGTAAAGCCGCCGTCCACAACCGCGGACGAGCGAAACCAGTTTTAAAACCGGTTTTTACTGGTAATTTTAGATGATTTATCTAAGCATCATAAACCAACTAAATTACAACGAAAAACTATCAAATCTTTTCTGTCCAAGAGGGACACGTTTGTCTGTCTTCCAACTGGCTATGGAAAGTCATACATTTATCAACTTAGCCTGTTAACGGCCAAGCAAATGGCTGCTAAAGCTGGCGATTCGAGCCCAGTCATCGTTGTAATATAAGCTGGCCGTAAAACTGTAAGTCGAGACACGAAAGGTCATCATGACGTCAGGGGTTGCTTAGTTACCTAACGCATGCGCAACAAAGAATGCAGTCTCTCTCGGCAGTGTCTTCCTTTCTCTCGTCAGAATCGAACTGTGGAAGACTCTGCTAGCAGGGAAGCCTACGTACCGTCCACACGAATCTAGTGAATCCGGTCACCGAAACCGCACACTTTTGAAACCGCTCTCCAGAGTGGATACTTTTGAATCCTCCGGATACGCGGATTCGTGTGGACACCTAAAACCGGATACTTTTTGAATCCACTGACTTGCTAATTCAACATGGCGGACAAAAATTTCTTTTTTGTAACTTTGATTTCGCTTATTTCCAATCTTAAAGAAAGGAATATGGCGATTTTGACAACAATAGTTGGCGAATCGGATTCGTGTAGATAAGGAATTAGGCACCATGAGCAGCAGAGTATCGTTCGCGTTTGTATTCGCTGGTAATCTCCGTGTATTTATAGTTACCAACGGTCGCATATTTGCTTGCTTTGTTATTCCATTGACCCTTCGTCGTTATATGTCTAGCTCCTATTTCAATCTCGTGATATATTGGTCTATCTAGTACTAAAAGCGATCGTATGTCACTCGGAAATAATCTGTAACTTCTTTAACGGCCCCCGAAGATATATAAGATACGATCGCTTTTAATACTAGATAGACCAATATCACGAGATTGAAATAGGAGCTAGACATATAACGAAGGGTCAATGTAATAACAAAGCAAGCAAATAAGCAATCGTTGGCCGTTATAAATACATGGAGATTACCAGCGAATACAAACGCGAACGATACTCTGCTGCCCATGATAACACAGCCGTGCTATTTCGTATTTAATGTAAGGTTACTTGCGAAGAAGTCTTCGCATTTCATCTTATATTAAGTAAGTAAAGATATCACCATGCCACTTTAAAAATTTGAATACAATAATTGCTTTTGCATTTTAACATCGTACCAAAATACTAGATATGTTTTAAATATCTTAGGTGCAGTATAATAATTACTCGGGATTCCTGTGGAATCCGAGTATACGTTTCGCCTTTATTTTTCTTCGTCATCTACATCGCCAAAATGCCACGCACGCACAGTATGGTCAATGTCACCTATGCACACAGATATACGAAATAAACTGATTTATTACGGTAATTCGGTGTTTGCTTAAATCAAACACACTCCAATAATGAAATAAACCATTAACTGATGTATAAGTGTGATAATAAGTTTGACAAATGTAACTTTTCGCCGAATTTAGTGCCGACAAGCGATCAGTTTTGAAAGCGATTTAATTAAGAACCCCGCCGGGCCGAAACACAAACACAACAGTACTTCGATTCAAATCACGTAATAAAACACATGTTATTCTGTGTATTATTTAACCTAAACACTCCAATAATGATAATAAACCTTTACCTAACGTATTAGTGTTATAATAAGTTTGACAAATGTAAGTTTTCGCCGAATTTATTCGCGAGTTACGAAAGTTTATGTCGAAAGGAAAAGCGCTTAGCAACAAAACACATACACAACAGTATTTCTATTCAAATCACGTAATAAAACACATGCTATTCTGTGTATGATTAAACCTAAACACTCCAATAATGATAATAAACCTTTAACTAATGCATTAGTGTTATAATAAGTTTGACAAATGTACGTTTTCGCCGAGTTTATTGCCTAGAAGCGATCAGTTTTGAAAGCGCTTTAATTAAGAACCCCGCCGGGCCGAAACACAAACACAACAGTACTTCGAATCAAATCACGTAATAAAACACATGTTATTCTGTGTATGATTTAACCTAAACACTCAATAATGATAAATATACCTTTAACTAACGTATTAGTGTTATAATGAGTTTGTTAATGTAAGTTTTCGTGTTGATCTTCTGTGATCTTCCTTTCAGTCTTTTTAATGTATTCCAAAAGTACAAATGTTCTATTTGTATGGCAACGTTTTTGAAATTAGGTGTATACATTAAAATTATTTTGCACATCAAAGAGAATCCCGAGATTACGCAGTTATGCGTCTTGTTTGCTATAAATTCAGTTCTCTTTTACGTTTGACTTCATTCAGGCAAACACCACTTAAAACATGTCTCCAAGAAGCAGCAGGTCGCACAACCAGTGGCTGGTGGCGGTAATGTTCTACAAGAAAGTCCTTTAACAATCAAACAAGATGATATCCCCATCGACAGTAAACACTTTTGTTTATTTGGTTTCACACTTTTTGAACTATCTAACACCCTTTTAAAACCCAACTAAGACTCTTTCCAATGAAAGCACGTTTACTTTAAGGACAGGTTGTAAGCAAGTTTAATAGCTATGTCCTTCCCATATACAGTTCTTATTTAACGGGTCATTCTCATAACTCGTATCACTCATATCCTATGGAAATCTATCTCCAAACTCTATGCATCGAGGATTTTGTTATTTTACTATTGTTATCGTTGAAGTGCGTCTCCCAACGGAGAGCGGAGGTGGAGAGCCTCTGGTCGGAGGGAAGAATGGATCAGAGAGGAGTGACAAATACGACTTTAAAAACTCTTTGAGATGGAACAAATAACTGGAAACAGAGAAATTAATGAAACAAATTATGAAAACGTTATGAAAAGTAGAAATAAAAAAATTCTCGTCTCCTTTTTCAGGAATTTCAAGTTGTCAAGTTTTGCGTGAAAGTACAAACAGTGTAGCTGTTTTTTGTTTTAACTATTGTTTTAGTTACAAAAAACGTGGAAATGTATAAATCATACCAAAATGTTGAGATCTGAAACGTGGGTAGTTTTTTTGGTAAGATTATCACCAGGACGACTACAGTCATGATAACAACTTTGCTATAGTTATCGGGTTGATGCGTTCCTTTTATTCAACCATCGATCGTATATTAGACTCATTCAACCTGCATTTAGGGCCCAAAAACCAGAGGCTGGGTCATTCACTATATTCACAGATCTCCGTTTACTCTACACATGTACACTCACGTATTTCAATATTAACAACAAAAGACTTCAAGTTAAACAATAGGCCTACTCCAGGCCCAGAAGTCGTCCTAAGACACCGCGACTATAAGGGTCTAAATGAGTCTTACGGCGTCTTTAGGCTTCTTAAGTGATTTTGAGGAACAATAGGGGCGATCTAAGGCAACTTAGGGCGTCTTTAGGCGTCTTAGGGCGGTTAAAATTAGATATATTATTATCATATGTTCCCGCTTTCACGTTTGGCAATCACTGGCTGATAGAACAAAAAGAAGTTTCAAACTTTTTAAACCCAAATGATGGATAGTGTAAAATATGTAGATCAAAGTGGAATTGATGATCGAAACCAAAATATGATAGCCCCAAATTAATAGGCCTGATGAATATGCTACTAAAGTCTTCCAAAACTGTCACAAACAACATAAAAACAAAGTAAAACAACATTTGTAACATCTTTTTTGAAAACAAGTAAAAATTAGGCCAGGGAAGGTGATTTTGAACTAATTTTTGCAATGACATTCCAGACATTGTGTCACGCAACACCGTGACATTGTCAAATTTTCGCTCTGAAGTCATGAACATTAAAGGCTGTAAATCGTTTGGATTTTAGTAACCCAAAAAGTTTATTACATTTTTTAAAAGTCGAAATACAGTACTTCACTCGGATATTTACGGACGGCCTCTCTTAAGGTCTGTTCTTGTATATATTTACAATTATCTGTCGATTACCTTGATCATAAAAAGATTAGTAAAATCCACAGTAGGTGTAAGTCTAATCTGCTTTGACAACCACGTACACCGTTTCTTTATTTATTTAGCTGATATTAACCGTTTGTAATTTTAGTATATTTTAATCTATTGTATTTTTGTAATATATTTTGTTTCTGTTTTATATGTGTGCAAATTAAATAAAAGTCTAAAAGTCTAAAGCAGTTTCTAGACCGCGGATTAAATGATTACAACGATTGATCGTTATAATTTAATGATTGTGTACTCTTTTTATTGATAATTAACATATGTATAATATGCTTTTCTCATCTTATTAGTAGTATATGTATAAATAATAAGCAGAATCACAATGCGTAAGCTGCAAAAACCAATGAAAACGATTACAATTTAACTGGCAAAACAAGAGGTAACATTAGTCGAAGAGTATTGGTTGGAGTAGACAGTTTAGTTATCCTTAACACTGGTACAAGTAACCTTTAGCATTAGTCTTGAAGCTGTGTCAGAGATCACGATACGCGTGACCAAAAGTGTTGAAAACTATGAATTCTAAATCACTTGCAACGGGTGCCTTATAGAAAAAACTTATTTTGGACATGACCCTAACTTGCTATTTACCATGTTCTCTAAATATTGCCAACTGTGGACAAAACATTTGTGTATCAATATTTTATAGTTTTCTTCCTTTAAACAGACACCAGCGCGTGAAAATACCAACCATTACGTTGTTGCTTCAGTGGTTACTTCGTTTTGCTCTTCCCCTGTTGTCCAAGTCATTTATCTCCAAGATGAAGATCATTTTAGATTGTTATTATCTTCGGGTTTTTATAATCGGCGTGCTTTACATGGCGTGTATCCACTGCTCGGCCAGTAAGTATCCAAATTTGTTTGTAGTTTAGGCGTTGGGAGTATAATACCTATCTTGACAAATATGTTTTACACTTTCAGTTATGATTATGATTATTCATGTTTCCAAATAAAATTTTTATTTAATGATATTAGAGCAAAGAACCACGACCACACACACTAATTACTTAACCTGTAGAAGAGAAGAAAGGACGAAGAAGCATGTCGCGTTCGTTTCTTTCCGGCGTTTGTTCGTTTGTTTGTTAATTTTTTTTCCTAAGTAGCTAATTAGTTATTTGGTTTAGTCGGGTTTTTTTTGCAATTTCAATTTCATAAAAGTCCAGGTTTCAGCTTTAATTGCCTCCTATTTTGTTTTAAATTCATCTTTACACATTATTGATTGTTTTTTAAATCACAAGATTCAGCACCACTGCCAGCTCATGCTGCACCGCCACCGTCGCCGCCACAAACCGAGTATCAAACTGCGTTAAACAATTCAGCTGCGAAGCGAACTCATACTTCACCACCACCTCCACCGCCACCTCCACCGCCGCCACCACCACAAGCACCGCTAGTCGTGTTACTGCCGCCACCAGCACCAATATTGCCTCCACCAGCACCGCTACCGGCGCCACCTCCACCACCACCAGCACCGCTACCGCAACCAATAGCACCGTTGTTGCCGCCGCCACCAGTACCGGCACCGGCACCACCTTCACCACCAGCAACGCCTAAGCTCAAAGATTCAGCTGCGAAGCCAGCTCGAACTCGCCACCACCACCGCCATCACAGTATCAAGCTAAAGCCCCAGTGAATAATTGACAGGCCCAAGCTTAGATCAATGGTAGTGTTCAATTATATTTTCTCGTCTTGTTTAAATGCAGTTTGAATTTCTTTGTGAAAGGGAAACACATTTCTTATCTAATAAATCTTATAAAATAATTTAAATTTATTGGAATTGAGTTTTTTTTAAAAGTGCTCTTATGCATACGACAAGTTTGTGCGTCTGTTTGGCTGATTAACATTTTCGGTTTGTTTGTTTGTCTATTTGTTTGTTTGCTGCTGGTTTGCTTGGTTGGTAAGAGATAAGAGCTACTAAATGAAAAACTTAAATCAATATTTGCAATATATACCCACGAATTGCAAGAATATAGCGTTCTATTGCAGAAACAGCGTCGGCTTGAGATGATAAACAATCAGAATTACAGAATTACAGTTGTGTGTCGTCAGCGTAACGGAACATTTGTAAGGTGACTTTGAATGATGTTAAACAGTTTAGAAGCGTAGAAAATATATAGCAAGGGACCCAGGAAGGAACCCTGAGGCACACCACAGTTGAGAGGAAATTCCTTGAATAATGAACCGTTAATTGATTTTAATCAATTAAAAGTAAAATACTTAAAAGTAGGACTTAAACCAATAAAGTACTATTCTGTTTATACCGACTACAGACTGCAAACGTTGGAGCAAGATCTTGTGGTTAACCGTGTCGAACGCTGAACTTACATTTTCCTTTTAACGGAATTTCAGCGCCAAGATTCGTGCGAGAAAGATTTCTTAGGTTGTCTATTGAAAATGGAGTCACCAATCCAACGACTTCATTCAGACTTTATCGAGGCCTCTGTCGAGGCCACTTAGCAACCAGTACAAATTCGCAATAAACGAAGTTGATATTTGACGAGTAAAAATTAAAACTCACATCTATCTTTGGCAAAGATAAAAACTTAAATTCGTTGTATATACTAACCTTGACATGGCTATACATCTAGTTTTCACAACTTCTTTAATGCGGTGTTTGCAATAAATTTACGCTAATTCTGATTGATATCTTTATACAATAAGATGTTAAAGAGGATTATACGGTAGAATTCAGCTGAATACAATTGATTTTGTAACTGGAATGTCCCTAAACGGAATAACTTTGGAAAAACTTTACCTTCCCACGAATTAAAATGACCAATTTACGATGGAGTTTTGAATCTTTTTCCTGGCTGATGGCGTTTGCAAGTGAACTTTTTTGTTACTTTGTGTGTTTAATATTATCAAATTTCGTACCTTTGCCGCGAGGAGTTAGCTATGGAAAGCAATTAAATGGCAATCTGTCTGGTATAAATATAAGTGGATCGACTTGGTCTCATGGCTGGTGTCTCTTACCTTGTTTTTATTTTATTATTTATTGGAAGGGAGGAGTTTCTAAGAATCGCTCAAATGGCTTATACGATATATACAACACTTCGAAAAACGTTTTATTTTTATTAATATTTACATTCTGCTCACAATACTTGTATGAGCTACCTGTGTAACAACGACCTCGGATAAATCTTTATTTCAAAATGAAATCTTTGAACAAATTCGCAGATGTAAAAATTCAAAGAAAAATAAAATTTAATTTTTGAATTTAAAATATCTAAATTTAATGGTTCAAAATGCCTAAAAGCTCACTAAATACCCTAACTTTGGACACAATTTCTGGGAATGTGGATGTGCTCGGCGTATATGATTAAAGTTTCAATTGATATGAGGCGACATATTCCAAAAACATTCGACGACCCCGCGAGCTTTCACGAGCATGCTCAGAGTGGCGTCTGTTGTTCGGTTAATGCTCTTCCAACGCCGTGAGACTGTAAGTGTAGTCGAAGGCACACGCCCGCAAACAATCCATTCAGCGGAACTCCCTGTGAGACATTTCTTCGTGTGAAGCACCAAACAAAAGCACAAAGTAAATGCCGATTTTATACTTCGATCGGCTACATCCATCGAAGGAAAATATATAAAATATATATGCCTACAGGAAGAGTGCAAGCTCTCATTAACCAACTAATTTTCTTAACTTCATAATTATAATATGCACCACAGATAGAAGAGATAATTCTAATGTTTTGTGTCCCCTGGGATGTAGAAAACAATAGAGTTATGCCAGCTATCACGGACAATCTTTGACAACGTTTTGTGAAATGCAATCACGAAATCAGCCAATTTGTTCAATCATAACACTGTGTGACTACTTGTTTATTCGGGTTAACAAGATGGGCGTTTTTATGTCGGTTTTTATAGTACAAGCACCAGGTAGCTCTTGAAAATACCAACCATTACGTTATTGCTTCATTGGTTGCTTCGTTTTGCTCTTCCCCTGTTGTCCAAGTCATATATCCTCGAGATGAAGACTATTTTTGATTGTTATTCGTTTTGGATTTTGATAATCTTGCTCTACATAGCGTGTATCCACTGCTCAGCCAGTAAGTATCCAAATCTGTTTGTTATCTATGTGTTAGAAGTATAGTAAATATCTTACCAAATGTTCTTTATTTACTCTAAGTTATAATTATCATTTCCGTTTGTAATGAAACCAAATCTTAGAATTGGTTTTATTTCAAGTAATGATGTTAATGCAATTTGTTATTGTATTTTGATATGAGAGAAACTTATTTATTGTAGAGAATAGTATTAAATCGAGTTGGATGACCCTCAATGATATAGATGGACAAAAATGTCATTCGTTGCGGTTCGTTGGTTTTAACATATTCTGTAGTGTTTTGTGATTAATTTGGAAGAATATTCTTGTTGATATATTAAAAAACCACGGACATACCAACAAATTAGTAGCTGGCGAATAAGAAATAGTTCAAAAAAGCATTCGATAGCAAAATTATTTTGTCTAGAAATAAAACGTAATCTTTAAAACATGACATCTCAACACTGAGGTTACTCCTTCCATATATTTTTGCTGTCCAACCAAGTTCGTTCGTTCGTTCGTTCGTTCGTTCGTTCGTTCGTTTGTTAATTAGTTTGTTTGTTTGTTTGTTTGTTTGCTAATTAGTAAGTTCATTCGTTAATTTGCAATTTCAACATAGTTTAAGTTTCAACTTTGCTTTTTCTATCGCTTTACTTTTATCACTTATATATTCTTGATTTAATTATATAAAACACTGACTTATGATATTCACACATTAATCTAAAACATGTTATCTTTCTGCGATGATTTTTCTATCTAGAGTTAGATGGGTACACGTACGAATTCGACGAGGAGCCACTAAACATCGGGTCAAATCAAAACCAAGTGGATGAAGAGGCAGTGTATAATTTTGGTTTGTTCCCAATCTTCAGTTTTCAAAAACTAATTATATTATTATATATTATATATTATATATTTATAATGATACAATTATTTGCATCCCTCAGTGTTTTCCTATACAATCCTCATGATCCTTCTTTGTAAAATCCATGATTTGTACTAAATAATAAATGATAATTTATACTTCATCATCACAACTAAATATAGTTGTTGTGATAATGACACTCTTGATAATGACACCAGGTTGTTTTAAAACCTCGAGTAAAATACATCATATCGTCGTAAACTTTATTTTAAAATCCTTTGATGGATACTCATTTATTCTTTTTAACTGACTAATGATTGGGAAAACTCCAAAAAACTTTCGGTCTGAACAAATAAACCTCCCAAAGAGGATTGTATTGGGAAACATTGGTACAAACAAATAAGGTATACTCCAGTCATTATTTCACAAAAAGGAGCCCACTAGAATAAACCCACGTTTTAATATTGTGTTCTGTGCATATTGGTGCTAGACAAAACTGAAATATCAGCAGTGTAGCAGACTAAAACACAACTGTAATATAGCCCATCATGGCAAGTGGGGCTGTAAAACACTCGAACTGTGAAGGGAGTGTTCTTAAGCATCTTAAATCCTCATGAAAGACCTACAATCCCATTATCCCTTTCGGGCTCGAGATAAGGATTTAGGAATGATATTGTTCAACATCAATGTTATTTAAATAAAAATATTAAATAAATTTAAGTAAAAAAGCCTTCATCTATAGTTTATATCTTGTTCTAGATTCAGTGGAGCACAATGTACTGGATCTGGTTTTGGTTATGGACTCGTCGTACACCATCACTACATCAGGCTGGTATAGGATCAAGAAAGCTGCCGAACAACTAGTAGATACTCTTGACATCTCACCACAGGGAACCCACCTGTCTATCATGAAATTCAGCACAGACGTACAGACGCTACGTATGTTTGAACAAGATGTCGATAAAGAACAACTTAAGAAAGATATTGATAACATGTCTTATGATGGTGAATGGTCAAGATTGGATCTTGCAATAAAGGCTGTTGATGAGCATGTTTTTGCTGAGGGTAGTGGTGCTAGGCTTGGTGATGTACCTAAAGCAGTTATTTTATTCACTGATGGCAAAGCTGATGGTAATGTACTTATACAAACTATCTAATTCGGGTATTTGATGTATTGCTCTATTTTAAAAGCTTTGTTTTTCCATTCTAGTTACGTCAATACAAACATAATTTCTAGAATGTTTTGATAAAAAAAGTCAAAACACATTTTCCGGCGGAGGCGTGCTTCAGATTAAGCCCAGGCCACATTGGTGAGAGTCAAAACATTTCGATAGTCCTTAATCTAACCGTCAAATTCAGCTTGGATCAATATTTGAAGTACCTTTTTTTCTCATATGTATTATAAATTATAAATTCTATAATTGCAATTACATTAATTGCTTAATATTCCGCGACGATCATAATACACAATTTAATAAATGCGAATCAGACCAAGATATATCTTTATTATAAATATTTGTTATTAATTGTTTTTGCTCTAATGACTGCGATTGTTCTTCAGGTCCCACACAACCTGACGAGGAAGTAGACTGGCAGCATAGAGTCATGTCTGCTGCTCAATCCCTCCACAAGAAGAATGTTATGGTCTATGTTGTTTCTGTTGGTGCTTTCGCTGACCCAACGATATTAGCAGCTCTTACTGGTGCTACTGTTCCTATTAGTGACACCTTACTTGCTGATCAAGCCCAAAATTCCGGAAGAGTATTTGATTTGGCTAACATCGGTGGTTTGATGAAGAGTCTTGATGCATTGAGCGTTAAAGTTCCAAGGGGTAACATCATCCACTTTGCATAAAGCATAGGAAAACAAAATAATCTCTCTTTATAAAGCCAGTCAAAAACTTAGAATCGTCATATCAATATTTTTTGGATCAGTGAAATAATCAAAAACTCAAATAAATATCTCCGTATATTTGGCTTTTTAGCAAGTGAGTAAACTCACATTTCAGCTCAATTTCTGCATCTTTATATTCTTTATATTTTTCACACAACAATACGTAGCTAACACGGTGATTAATACCTGCCCAGAAAACCTTCTTGACTATTGCAAGAACAGCTTTTTAAATTATAAACTATTGAAAAGTATAAAGAAATCTAAAATCTAAATAAGTGTTTTGAGATTTGTAAATTAAACTTGTTCTATCGGATCACTGCTCGAGCCTGCACAAAACCAGGCCACAGTGGTAGGATCCGGAGACAATCGTTTATAGTCTCTTCCTACCCTACCCACATAGAAGCTGAGCATTTTCACTGTAAGTAATTGTTGATTGTTTATTCTAGTTACAACTGTCAAGCATATCACCATGACAGTCACAGCCACCAGCACTCCTTTGAATCAAGTGACAGAAGTAGTTACAACGACAGTGCAAATCACACCAACACCATCAAGTACCACTGCGTCTTCATCAGCACCTTCCTCATTGCTTGGGGCATCCCCATCTGCAGGAGCAGCTTCATCTCCAGAAGCATCGGCATCCCCCGGAGTATCATCTACAGAAGTACCGTCATCCCAGGCAGCATCTTCATCTCCGGGAGCATCATCTGCAGGAGCATCTTCATCTCCGGGAGCATCGCCATCCCCGGGAGCATCGCCATCCCCGGGAGCATCATCTACAGGAGTGTCGTCATCCCCAGGAGCATCATCTGCAGGGGCATCGCCATCGGCAGCACCATCTTCATCGCCTGAAGCCTCATCATCCATAGAAGCAGCATCTTCGCCGGCAGCAAGCAGCAATTCTTCTGGTGCCAGTCAATCAAGCAGCGCTTCCATAGCTATTGCTCCTTCTCCGTCTGTTTCAAGTTCCCAAGCAGCCGCCAATCCTTCTGACAACGTTACCCCTTCAATCGCTAAGACCACAGCGATACAAACAGAAACTGAGACGTTAACGGTAACTAAAACTGTCCAAGCAACACAGACTGTCCTTACAGTTGCAAAAGGAAGTAAGTTGTGAAATATAGTTTTGTGTTTTATTTGGATATTTGTTTGTGCGTGTGCTTTTATATTTCTAACCAAAACGTACTATCAATTCCAGCACCTATTGTCATACAAGCAATGAAAAAGAGGTGAGTTACTCTAGTATATCATTGATGTTACTAATAATTTTACATTTGTAGAAAGGTGTTCACAAAGTGTGTTCACAAAGGTGTTCATATGTCATTACAAACGGGTGTACTTCAATTGGAGCCTAGCTCTGTTGTGTTATCGATATCCATCAACTGGATATTTGTTTAGTTTGTATCTTTATATTGTACCTTGTGTATAATATTTTTGGTTAAAGCTTTGCAAATAAATAATTAAAACAATAAATTTGATTTCATAATCAAAATATATTCGGGCAATCGTAGTTTAAATCGGTCCTCGCTTTGGCTTTGCGCACTGGGCCCTAGCAATTATTTGCTAGGCCAAAAATATATTATAGAAAATATATTAGCAGAATCATTTTTTCCCCTTTTATTGTTACTTACTTACTTACTTACTTATTTTACCTACTTACTGATACTTACCTTTTTTTATTAGACAAAAGCGCTCAAAGATTTCCAAATGGTACCACAAAATCCTGCCACAAATATTTAAACGATGGTTTCCAATGGTAAACTAATCAACTAAACAGTAGAGCAATAAGGAGAGATTTGATTAAATCATTTTAAATAATACAGTTAAAAAATTGTTTGTAATAAAGTCCTAGCATTGTATTTATTTAAGAAAGTAAAAAAGATGTTGTTAGTTTAATAAAAGATTTGTAAAAGATAAATATTAAATAAAATAACGGTTATTCTTTGCATTATTGTCTGAATGATTCTTTCCGTATAAGATTTGGAATAGAACTCTTTATACATCTATTTCAAAGGCCATTGCCACAGCCAAAGCTACAGTAAATACTTTTAAAACTACAAAGGATGGCGGCGGTACTTCATCGTAGTTTTTATTAAGATCAATTTATCAATTTATAGTGTCTTTCCGAAATATTCCGTTCAACACGGTACCCCTACAACAGCTTGCCATGATTATATATCATAAACACATACAACTGACAATTTGGTCATTTGAAGAACCTGTCGACAGGAGAGAAAATACCGACATCCTTAATAGTGGCGATTGTAGCTTTGGCAGCGACAATGATTTTTGGAATAGATGTATGACTACTTTTGTAAGGAAATTGTCCAATTCAGACCCCCTTATAATTGTTGTTTACCATGAACATGCTATAAAATTTGATTGTGAAAGAATGAAATCCAACGGGTTGCATCACGTGAAGAGATCTACTACCAATCTAACCTATGTCAGTTAGAAAGAACAACATATGCATGGATGAATACTTTATTAACCCCACCCACCTTTTCGATGTATAATCTGCTAAAAAAAGAGATTTCCTTCTGTTATGTGTAATAAAAGAATCGTTTCAGTTTTCACACAAACGTCGCTCCTTGGCGAAATAGTTCAAAAAATTAGAAAATTAGAAAAAAAAAATGCAATCATTCACAAAAATAATAACAAAATAGAGGACAATTTAGTTCCAGCTTATTCAGTTCCATACTCGGTACGCCTGCTCATTCCAGGATAATAATAATAATAATAAACTGGACATTTAATTTATATCGCCATATATATACGACGCTATGGCGCTTAACAATGGTATGGAAATGTTGAAAAAATATAAAGAAATATAAAATATGACATATATAACGCACAGCCTCCTTTCGGGAATCGAAGACTTCATTAAAAGGCCTCGCTGGCGTTGCAATACAAAAATAAGGCCGTATTACTGTCAATGCAGGCCTAAATGTTTGGACAAATGTTGTTGTTTTAGACATAATTTTGTAATTAACGCCAATAAAATTATTGTTTCTTTTTTAATTTGATTTGATTAACGTTGATTTAGTAGACAAATAAATGATATCATACGTGGTAATCGATATGGTTGTCAAGATGGGGCGTGGCTATCTACTGATGGATGATGACATTATCCAACAGATCACTCTTTTTATTTCTATTGTTCATTTGTTCTACACCAAAACACTAGTTAAACATGGTCATACTAAACCTTCGCTGTACGTTTGTTATTTTCCTATTGTGTGCTTTAATACAGCGTTACTTAGCAACAAAACATGGTAAGCTTTACTTCTTTGAATTTTAGTTGGATCATATATTATAAATCGCGCAACTCAAATAGAGTGGCACCAAGCTTGTGAAATAAATCTAATAGTTGAGGTGTAATTGTCAAATAATCAAAAACGAAAACAATGGTATTAGAGAGAGCTAACGTATATTAGTCTGCTATCTATTTCACGGCTTTAGTGCCTTCACTCTAAGTGAATCGATTTATTGCTTTCACTCTGAATTAGTACTGTATATGTTAATTTTTATTCACTCTTTATATACTGACATAAAAGGGCAAGTCAAAATTCATGAAAAGAAATACCAAGAACTGCAGGCTGCCTACCAACGGGCACAGACCTCTCCCAAAGATATATTAAACATACCACTGAATGACGTCACTGTCACGAAGACTGTCTATATTACAACCTCCAAACCTTCACTGCCAATCGAGACATGCACACAATTGGTCACAGATATCGTGACATATACAACAGTGGCTCCGACTGTCACGCAAACCTCAACACAACTTGTCACGGCGGTGGTTACTGTGACACCTTCAATACAAATGGCACCGTCTTTACAGCCCAAAGTCAGTCCCACCTCACCTCAGCCTCAGGCCAGTACTGACTCGCCTCAGCCTCAGGTCACCCCCAGCTCACCAAAGCCTCAGGTTGTCACGGAAACGGCGACTGTTACAGTCACATCTACTGTCCCTCAGACTGTCATTGTCACGAAAAGTAAGTCTTTGTGGTCAGCAGTATCATCTATGGAGTCGCCATCTGGATGATCTTACATTTAAAGCCACTTTTTACATGCTATAGCTATTGATAGAATCCAATAAGAATTTGTTAAAAACGTGTTATAATGAAAATCCCACTAAAGGTTTGATACGCATTGTTGGCATTTATAAAACATAATTGTGAGACTAAATATAATATGTATTTTAAAAGATAGTTATGTGGAATACTAGTTCAAATATATATTTTATTTTCAGTTCCAGAATCCCCGAAAATGAAGATTGGAATATAACTTTGAATCCAACTACTAACTCCAATAGAGCAATGTGGGATTGCTCACGTATATGACTACTCACTGAGCATGTGCAAACAGTGCATTAACGAAATCATGTTTAACTACAACTAATAGATTTTACTGAGCATGCGTAGAAAATTCAGAAAAGAAATCTTGGTGGTTTACCATTTACAAAAACAAAATCTGGTCAGTTCATTTGGAAGGTAAATATTAATCAGTACTCTTTTGATTTGACCATATGGAAAATTACCAAAATATTTGGTTTGTCTGAAAAGGTGGTACCGATTGGTAATTCGGAGTGGAACATTTACATTCCATATACACTTCTATAATTGATTATACTAGTGCCAGGCAAATTCGAACTTTGGCATTTGTTGGTGTAAATGGAACATGAACCATGTATGTCATTTTCGCGTTTGAACTGGTTGTTTACCATTTGAATGTTCTAAAACTGGTTGCTACCAAGTATTATTTCCGATAAACGTTTTGTAAATGGTAAACAACCCAAGTATTTCTACAGCTATCCAACCTACTCACTGAGCATGCGTAAAGGTTCCATAAATGAAGCCAGATATATGCTTCCAGCTATTCAATCTTTTAACAAAACAAATATATTTTTTGAAAACCACGTAAAATTTGAAGTTATCCACGAGATATTGGGAATTGTAAACTTGCAATTTTTAGTTCAATTGAAGAACATTTTTTGATGGTTACGTGTCACTGCATTCAGTGTTCAATGTGTCAACCACATGAATATAATTCGTTCTTCAAGCATGAGACATTGGAAATACAATCTGGTTGTTGAAAACTGGGCGTTTCACTTCCTGACATTGCAGTAAAAATCATCAAAACAACTCAGTGATGGTCTTGGATAACTAGAAAGAGCTTCCCGAAGTGTTAGCCTTGGATTATGATTTGTCGATTAATAATTGGAATAATTATTTTGCATGCTACTTTGTTGACAGCGACCAAACGTGGTGAGTAATGATACATTGCAGAAAACAGATTTGAATTGGAATAACCAGTTGAAATGTAGATTAGTTTATAAAGTAGAATATTATGTGTACGCTAAATCACGCTAATCAATTTCACATTAAAATTATTTAAACATAAGAAATGACTGAATCAATAACGCGTGAGATAATCAAGACGAAAACAGATTAGTAAGCCAGTAACTTTTGAACCTGTTTATTAAATGGACAAGTATTTAATGTAATGTAGATTTATTTGTTTTGTTATATAATGATTGTTTTTCAAATAATTGTAGGTCAAGTTGTTGTTTAAATTTTAGATAAACTCAAACCAATTAAACATGTAAAAGGGCAGAGAAGAACGCTTACAGGTAGTGTCGACTCGCCTGAGTTTCTCGACCTTGAAAAAGGCGGGAATAACTATGGCAACCAAGGTGATAACAGCAAAATCGATCCGACTCTCACCTCAGTATCAGCTGGTAAGAGAAATTATTTTTTGTTGCTTTCTTCTTTTTTTCTTCTTCTCCTACTTATCTATTTTTTAAAGTCCATCCGACTCTCACCTCAGTATCAGCCGGTAAGAGAAATTTTTTGTTGTTGCTTTCTTTTTTTTCTTCTCCTATTTATCTATTTTTTCGAAAAAGGCAATAGAACAGAGACCTTATATTTGGGACAAAATAAAAAATTAAATGGATTATTATAGCAATTTTTATAAAAAAAACTTACGGATGTTTTGGACAAAAATCCCTTCTAGGTGATCTCATTTCAAAGCGCGCAAAGGATTGTTTGTCAAAAATGATAATTCCAAAATGGCTCCTCGAGACAAAAACAATTTCGTTTTTTTTTTTTATTTTTATTTTTTTTTATCCCTGATAGAGCAACAGTGAACTTTTATTGTCCAAGTAATATAGAAATGTATAATGTTAAGCTATTTTAAGGATGTATTTATCGAGGATTAACACGGGAAACAACTCTCTCGAACGACGCCATCTTGGAACTGTTGGCGATGCGACAGAAATGCTTCTGATTGGCTTATACTAGCCGGAAGTGCGCGCGCGAAATATACGTTATTTGAGACCTATTCAATGGTACTGTCTTTTTGGATAGTTTTCCCTTGATCGCATGACAAACTTCTTAACTGTAACCTCATTCTTCCGATATGTACATACAGTAACGTGCAAACGATCTCTCTACTTGAATTAACTTCTAGATATAACTCAAACTAGTTTGATTTTAACAAGAATTCACAAAATAGAGGCAAGAGAAAATAATCAGAGAGAGGGAGAAACATGGTAAATCAAAGACCTTTAAGGTACTTTAAACAGTACATTAGGAGTTGTGAAAAATCACTGAAAAAGATAAGGAGGAGAGAGAACTTGAGCTTGAACCGAAATTGGAGAGGTGTGTGAAAAACGCTATGAAA
This sequence comes from Metridium senile, assembly GCA_949775045.1. Classification (NCBI taxonomy): domain Eukaryota; kingdom Metazoa; phylum Cnidaria; class Anthozoa; order Actiniaria; family Metridiidae; genus Metridium; species Metridium senile. Next base: position 554,717 of record OX459096.1, on the reverse strand, counting down.
AGGAGGGAGAGGGATACTCTAAGCGTTCCTCTTCCATCAGTCAAAATAAATAATTCTATAAAATTGAAGACTTTGTAATCAAAGATAAATATCGTATTAGGGGGATGTCACTGATTCTTGTTAAACTAAAGGTTTATCAGTAAGCACAATTATTCATACTATGTTTAAATGCATCCCAATGATTACACACAAGGTTGCAAAATCTGATAGCAGAATTCTTATATTAACTTATTGAATTAGTTTGTTTTTCATGGCAGCATCTTGATATTAATCTTGAAACAATAATGTTAATGAAATAACCGACATCCTTTGCAGCTTTCGAGAAAAAGTATTGAAATAGGTATGTATTACTGCATACTCGATATCAAGTCTTACGGATGCTATCTGTTCATTTTGTCTGCTAGAAACCGGATGTCATTACAAAATGGACTTAGCTCTAGTCCTGGACTGTTCCCACAGTATAGCCAAAGAAGGCTGGGCACGAATTAAACAAGCGTCTAAAAGAATTGCCAACGCATTAGATCTCTCACCACAGGGAACCCACGTCTCTATTGTAGTCTTTAGCTCAGATGTGGAGGAATTCTATGTGTTTAATAAATACACTGATGCAGCAGCCTTGGTTAAAGGGATTGATGAGTTAAAGTTCTATGGAAGCTGGTCACGTCTTGATATCGCTCTTAACATTGTTCTTAGCGATGTGTTCAATGTGAAAAGTGGCGCGAGAACTGATGTTCCTCAAGTAGTGGTAGTATTTACTGATGGAAATACTGATGGTAAGAAATATTGATACATGGTTTATCTTTAATATACACCGGTGGATATTCACTTTTAATCACCATCATCATCATCCTGATCATTATGATCATAATCATCATCATTATCTTCACAACCATTATCATCATCTTCATCATCATCATCATCATCTTCTTCTTCTTCGTCTTCTTCGTCTTCTTCTTCTTCGCCACCACCATTATAATTATCAGTATCATCATCATCTTCACTACCATTATCATCATCATCATGCATTACCAACATGATCACCATCAGCTTCATGCCACTGTAGACAGATGACCCCCTCTACAACATAAGTTTTTTAAACTCTCAGGTGCCAAAGATTTCGTCAGTAAGATCTAATCGTTCCTTGTGTTATCTCTTCTTCGGTTTTTGTGAATAATTTAATTATTGGCCTGGACTTAAAACTGACTTATCTACAAAATAAAGGTCGTGTTTCCTCATACTTAGGAGAAGTCGTCATATCAGTTTTAATTGGATTCATTTTAAAATATCTGTAATATATGATAAAGACGCTGACAGCGGCTACAACCCACTTCCGTCTTCCTCACATTTTAATTATTAAAATACTTAAAAAATGATAAATTTTACAAACGAAACGCTGTACATGTAGCGGAATATTTAGAAACAATTCGAAGTTCGATTTGATAGCTTGCTTAGCAGACTTGATTAACTTGTTAGCGTTTAAAATATTCACCAAAAAAATAGTGTCTGCGAACAGAACCACTAAAGAAATATGCACGTGATGACGCAATAAAATATAAACTCAACCATCCAATCAGAAACTTCGTTAGAAGCTTGCAAACGCAGGTGAATATGGTGAATATTTTGAGCGTCAAATTGGAGTCGGCTAAGCAGGCTAGCGATTTGTATATTCTGCGAATAATATCTATATAAACTTGATTTGTTTGTCTACATGTGTCGTTTGTAAGGTTAACAAGTTTATTCTTGGTTTCTAAGATTACAACTTTCTACAATACAATACAATGCAACATTTGTTTTTCTATTACTAATGTAAAAAAAAATACCCCGGCCTTGACATCACAGTTTTATATTAGGTGCAACCAATCCCGATGAAGTACCTAATTGGCCAAGAATATTATCCAAAGCCCTTAATCAACTACGTCATCAAAATATCACGACATTGGCTGTCGCTTCCGGCTTAGAATCCAACAACTACCAGGAACTTAACCTGATTGGTGGAGATCGTAAAAATGTGTATAACATCAGTGATTCCAGACACCTGATTGGTACTCTAATGCAAACCAGCCAATGGAATTGCCCTGGTAAGTCACGTGTTCAACACGTATAAACGGCATGCAGGTAGTTTAATGGAGATAATAGTTACTTAGCATTGGAAGTTAAAAAAGTATTGTTATGTAATTACAATCATATGAGTAATAAAATACGACTTACCTTATTGAAAACATTGAGAAACCGTTAGTCTGATATTAATGAAAACCAAACGCTAATAATACACCCTGAAGCACCATTTTCATGTTTATATTTATGTGTTGTATCTTTCAGAAAAACCTTCAGTATGTGTCAGTATGCCGTCTTCTTGTCTTACATCAAGTACGTGTTTACAGCATTTATCAACCTGCATTCCAGTCATACCACCTACAAAATGCACACCAATCACCACAGCATGCCAGACATCCAGCGGACAGACAGACATTGCAAAGACACTAAGCACACAGACGCTTAGTGCACTGGCAGCCACCCACACACCCACCCAGGCACCCAGTGGTACAATATCCGGTGTCCAGACACCCAGTGGTACAATATCCAGTGTCCAGGCACCCAGTAAACCAAGCGCGCAGGCTGTGATTATGATTAACGATAAGGGTACCGAAAAGACAGTAACAATAACTGAAACAAGATATGTTTATCTTACTGGAAACCAACAGAAAAATAGCAAGAGCAGTACAGGAAAACCAACGCCATCAAACTCCATATCATCGTCATCTGTAACGACATCATTAGCTGGCGCTGTAACTGCAACATACACAGATACACCTCAGTCAACCACACAATCAATAGTAATATCAAGTCAAAGCAAGTCAATATCACAATCACCATCGAGTTTCATATCATCTTCATCTGTAACGACATCATTAGCTGGCGCTGTTACTACAACATATCAATCAATAGTAACATCAAGTCAAAGCAAGACAATATCACGATCATCAACATTATTGACAGTCAATACAAATACGGCGTCATTGTCAGCAGCAACGAGTTTATCGCAGTCGAATAAGTCATCAATGACATCACAGACAGCTGAAGTCTCAAGTAACCTAACAACCCCCGTTACTACAGCAACATTGACGTCATCAGTGAATGTGTCATCCTCTGTAGCACCAGGTAAAAATATTGAAACTGAAATACAAACACAAACATTAATCTTCAAACAAGAGAATATACCCCATTTATAAAGGTTTGGCCATACAAATACCTTAATTAATTGCTTTCTTTAGAAAGAGCACATTTGCAACTCTGCAGTGATTTAATATATGACAAAACAGCTCTACAAAATTACTATAGTAGACGTGCTTTTTCTTAAAATGGGAAAATATTTGTGAAATCATTTATTGTTCGTGGTACTCGCTTCCAGTCTTTTGCTCCTTTTTATAGAGTCTAATACCAATAGTCAATTGTTTTAACTATCGAGCTCCATTTGAGTCTTATTTCATCCAAGACGATTACACGTGACCTGTTAGTTCTGAAAGGGCCTATTTGTTGTATCAAAAACGAGCGCAATGTATTGCTTATTTCATTCTCGTTTTTCCATTTCTATTGAATAAAAATTTAATCACTTTCTTTGCTTGCAGAGCCTATCATCAAACCCCAACTAAAAAATAGGTAAATAGGATTATATTTTGTTTCTTAGCGATTGTGATTGTTATTGTGATTGTAATGAATGTGATTGCGATTGTGATTGTTATTGTGATTGTAATGAATGTGATTGCGATTGCGATTGTATTATGATTGTTATTGTGATTGCGATTGCGGTTGTATTATGATTGTTATTGTGATTGTGATTGTGATTGTGATTGTATTATGATTGTTATTGTGATTGTGATTGCGATTGTATTATGATTGTTATTGTGATTGCGATTGCGATTGTATTATGATTGTTATTGTGATTGTGATTGCGATTGTATTATGATTGTTATTGTGATTGCGATTGCGATTGCGATTGTATTATGATTGTTATTGTGATTGCGATTGCGATTGTATTATGATTGTTATAGTGATTGCGATTGTGATTGTATTATGATTGTTATTGTGATTGCGATTGTGATTGTATTATGATTGTTATTGTGACTGCGATTGTGATTGTATTATGATTGTTATTGTGATTGTGATTGCGATTGCGGTTGTATTATGATTGTTATTGTGATTGCGATTGTGATTGTATTATGATTGTTATTGTGACTGCGATTGCGATTGTATTATGATTGTTATTGTGATTGTGATTGCGATTGCGGTTGTATTATGATTGTTATTGTGATTGCGATTGCGATTGTATTATGATTGTTATTGTGATTGCGATTGTAATTGTTATCATGCATGATTGTAATGAATGTGATTGCGATTGTGATTGTTATTATGATTGTTATTTTGATTGCGATTGTGATTGTGATCATGCATGATTGTAATCAATCATTGATTGCGATTGCGATTGCGATTGTTATTGTGATTGTAATGAATGTGATTGCGATTGTGATTGTTATTGTGATTGTAATGAATGTGATTGCGATTGTGATTGTTATTGTGATTGTAATGAATGTGATTGCGATTGTATTATGATTGTTATTGTGATTGCGATTGCGATTGTATTGTGATTGTTATTGTGATTGTGATTGCGATTGTATTCTGATTGTTATTGTGATTGCGATTGCGATTGTATTATGATTGTTATTGTGATTGCGATTGTGATTGTATTATGATTGTTATAGTGATTGCGATTGTGATTGTATTATGATTGTTATTGTGATTGCGATTGCGATTGTATTATGATTGTTATTGTGATTGTGATTGCGATTGTATTATGATTGTTATTGTGATTGCGATTGCGATTGCGGTTGTATTATGATTGTTATTGTGATTGCGATTGCGATTGTGATTGTATTATGATTGTTATAGTGATTGCGATTGTGATTGTATTATGATTGTTATTGTGATTGCGATTGTGATTGTATTATGATTGTTATTGTGATTGCGATTGTGATTGTATTATGATTGTTATTGTGACTGCGATTGCGATTGTATTATGATTGTTATTGTGATTGTGATTGCGATTGCGGTTGTATTATGATTGTTATTGTGATTGTGATTGCGATTGTATTATGATTGTTATTGTGATTGCGATTGCGATTGTATTATGATTGTTATTGTGATTGTGATTGCGATTGTATTATGATTGTTATTGTGATTGCGATTGTGATTGTATTATGATTGTTATTGTGATTGCGATTGTGATTGTATTATGATTGTTATAGTGATTGCGATTGTGATTGTATTATGATTGTTATTGTGATTGCGATTGTGATTGTATTATGATTGTTATTGTGACTGCGATTGCGATTGTATTATGATTGTTATTGTGATTGTGATTGCGATTGCGGTTGTATTATGATTGTTATTGTGATTGTGATTGCGATTGTATTATGATTGTTATTGTGATTGCGATTGCGATTGTATTATGATTGTTATTGTGATTGCGATTGTGATTGTATTATGATTGTTATTGTGATTGCGATTGTGATTGTTATCATGCATGATTGTAATGAATGTGATTGCGATTGTGATTGTTATTATGATTGTTATTTTGATTGCGATTGTGATTGTGATCATGCATGATTGTAATCAATCATTGATTGCGATTGCGATTGTGATTGTATTATGATTGTTATTGTGATTGCGATTGTGATTGTTATTATGCATGATTGTAATGAATCATTGATTGCGATTGCGATTGTATTATGATTGTTATTGTGATTGCGAGTGTGATTGTATTATCTCTATGCATATATCAATCATTTCAAGCATAGTTTTTCTTTTCTTGAAGGTTATTAGGTGAAAAGCCAAAGAAGAAATCATGGTTTGACACTATTGTTCCCGAGTTTGTTAGAAAATGGATGGCAGTTGAACCCTGAGGCCCGCTATACCATACTGAGCATGCGCAGTTGTCATTTTCAAACTTTCAATAAATAAATCAATAAAAAATGCTCTTTTTGTTGTTCTTAGCAATATTTCGATATAAAATACTAAATTATTTTACAAAATAATAGTAGTACTAAATGGATTTTAAACGTAAATAAAAAGGTTAGCTATAAGTAACAATTCTTTTTCCGCGTGTGAAAAGTTATATCTTTTACTCAAATTGTTGATTTATTAGAAAAACTAACATAGCCTACACTTTATAACCGTATTTTGAAATACAATCATCTTTGGGAATAAGTTTGATTGTTCAAAGTTAATTGTTTTCTTTTCTTCCCAAATAATTATTTCAAAGAAATAAAAATATATACTAATGTAATGATCAAGTGAATAGTATCTATTTCTCCTCATAAACTTGCTTTTGTCTTAGAAGACGCTTTAGTTGTTTACCTTCCTGTCAAAAATTGCCGAAATTTTTTAATTCGTTTTTCTTTTAAATGAGGACCTATGAATTTCTTTATAGGACTGAAAAGAAAGCTCAAAATTTATTGCTAAAAATGAGATATTTCGTGATTAAATGATCTGTTGATTTTCTTATTAACCTTTGGCTTTTACGGATAACGAGAAATGATGAAGGCGACATCAACAGGTAGATATTTTAGGGTTCATAGATTTCCTCAAGTATATGTTTATTAACAAATGTCTGCTAATGTCAAACTTTTATAAAAAGAAAATGTACTATAATTCAAATGAAATTGAAAAACGTCTATTTTGTCGAAAATGCCTTATATGGTAGTAATCGACAGCATTTGATTCGCTAGGCAAGATGAGTCGATTTTTTGAACCAATGAAAGCATGTTATCCCGGGCTAGTGATTTTTTGTCACTTTATTTAAAGGTCATGAACCCGACACTAAAAAAATATTTTGACATATCTTGAAGAAAATTATTATAAAACTTCTCTGTTATTAAAATTGCTCCTATTCGTGAGTTGTTTGGTTTATTTTGTTTATTTACTGTTGTTTGATCCGTTTCTGTTGATGTTTAATCTCTAGGTGTTAGAGAGAAATAAAACTTGGTTTAACGGGTCGGCGACTTTCTGTGTTCAATCTAATTTCCATCGTTTGTTTATGTAATTCGACTGGTAGCTACAGGTACATTCAAAAACATTTGATAAGAACTGTTAAAAACGAATAAAAACTCCCTGACTAAACGACACTAAAGCGAATACCACAATTTTGAGATAGATATCTCACGGGAGGTTTTTTGACAGGAATTGGATTAACTTGTTGCAGTTAAAAGTTGCAGTTATTTTTATCTGAAAGTGTTAATATTTTTGACGTTATTAATAAAACAGAACATGTCATTGTTTACTATAAGCGATGATCCAAGGCTAGAGAGCACAAGAGAGGTCAACTCCGCTACATTCTAGTGGAAAAATCAAAAGCACTTTGAAACGTTTAGGAGAATGGCGGCCTTGGCAAAAGCTCTTACTTTTGTTGTTTTTTGTCTTTTAATTGGTGGTTCATTAGCTAGAAGTTATCATCAAAATGGTGAGGATTTTACTTTATTATCACAGGCATTCGTAAACTGTATACAATGGACAAAAATCAACCAAATATTATATATCCAGCTAGAGCCATTTCAAGCCATTTTTTCACTTTTCCTCTTGCAAGCACACACTTTAGTGACGCAAGTGCAAATTCAGACGCCGAATTCGGGGCTTTTGTGTTGATTGTATTGACATCTATAAATGACAAAATGTAGTTTTGCGATCATAACTAAAAGGTAGAAAATCACTTTAGCAAGGAAGAACCTAGGTTTGTGATTACAAGGGCATGGAGTTTATAATATCTAAGTTGATTTTGTCACATTCATAGTACAAATATCAACATAGCAGTAAATATATAGCGCAACGCAACACAAAAAATGGATGGGCTTTTCAAACAACCAACACTTGTATGTATAAATTGTAAAATTGAGAGAGAGAAACAAATAGTATGGGATACAAAAGAGTGATTTAATTTTTGCGATAAAGCTTGAAGTTTATATTAAATTAGAAAGTGTAATCTTAGCTTTTTTCCTTAGAAAGAAAACTGATTCTCATGAGTGATCATGAGAGATTCGCTTTCTAAACTTGCATAGTAAAATACAATAACGTTAAATCCGTTTTGTAGATGAAGAACGTCTTTATAAAAGAGAAGAATCAGCAAAGGGGGATGAAGGTTGGTAGCAATCAGTTGTCATATACACCAAAACGTTGTCGTAGCAATCAAAGCTACAGTCCACACTTTGTAGCCTGCAAAGGATATCACCATTTCTTCTCATGTTATTGATTTGTTCATAGCATAATTCATATGGGGTAGATTATAAAAAGGAATATTTCTTCAAAAACGTATAAAAATTGCAAATTATGTTCATATCACCAACATCCTTTGCAGGCTGTAGTTTCGGCTGTGACAGCGATTTTTGAAATAGGTATACAATAAGAAGATCAATGGCAATACTAATAACTTAGTCACTTATCATCGATATTAGTTGTCAATTGTGGGATAAATGTATGCACCTATGTGAACGTTGGTAGACTGTTTCGAAACAGTATGGAATTATGGGCAACGATATATCTTATCATGAAGCATACAATTCCTGTCCTTTTGAGATTTTGTGCGATCATCTGTGTGACTCTGTTTTGCAATACAGTGAGATCGTACGTAATTGTTTGTCAACTTATGTAAACCAGTCTTTTCAAAACATTTTGTCTTAAAAAGTAAAAAAACTTTTCTTAAAAGAAAGAGAAAAAGCATCAGCAAGATCAAGTGAAGCTTTTCGGAATCAAAAGTACAGAGATTTGAATGTGTTCAGTAAACTGTTTCCTTGCATAACTTCTCAAGAATCAGTCAATATTTTTGTCTCAAACTTATTACCTTTGTTGATGTCATTCTAAGTTATGATTTTGATGTAGTTGTCAATTAAAATATTGAATTTAAAAAAATGATAATTATGAAGTGGCGAGTCTGTTGGCATGCATCTATAGCAAGCTGGTTGTACTCATAACAAGAAGCTAAGCCAATATTATTTTCTCTGGTAAGTTTAATGGCGCATTTGTTTTGTTCCAGGTCAATGTCAGAAGCCCATGGACTTACTGTTCATCCTGGACAGTTCAGAAAGTGTTGGTGCGTTGAACTGGGAGAAAATCATTAACTTTACCAGGAAAGTAGCTGGTAAATTTGACGTCCAGTACACACGCGTTGGTGTGATTCAGTACCACTCTACCCCAGAGGTACCCATCGCACTATCGTCATTTAAAGATAACAAAACTCTAGATGAAGCTATTAGTAATATTTACTTCAAGCCTGGTGCTACAAGGACCGATCTAGCCATCATGAAAGCAATCGAGGTATTCAACAAGGCACCTCTCCGTAAAGCCAGTCGCGTCGTGCTATTTGTGATCGGTGCTCGCTCCACAGATTTGTACGTTTCCAAGGGTAAGAGCATCAATGCAACTGATTTAATCAAGCAGCCATCCGCTAACCTTCAAGGAGGTCAAGTGGCGGTCTATGCGGCTGCAGTATCGGAAGGATTACCTGCTAATGAGAAACTCGCCTTCACGAAAGAACTTAACATACTAACAAGCACACCTCCAATTGATCATATCTTTGAAAGCCCTACATACGATGATCTGTTGACCGCTAAAGTTGACGAAGTGGCAAAGAAAACATGTGTCGGTAAGTACAAGAAGGGATTTTAGCTTTTGTAATATTCTCATTCTAAAAACCAATAATAATATTATTATTAATATTAATATCCAAATAAATTAAAGTAAAGCCAGAAGTTTTCGACCAAAAATAATTTCTTCATTTTAGATATTTTTACAGTTCTCTGCGCCATTTTGAAAGGTAGCGGTGCCTTTGCATAGTTTGTCTCGCTATGATGCAAAGGCCCGGCTACCTTTCAAGATGGCGTAGGGACTATTAGTTTTATGTCTCTACCATTGAAAACTCAACGTTCGTCAGTCGCCTTCGTCGATGCAAAGGTACGGCTGCCTTTTCAGTCAGTTCTTGCTATTAGCTATACGTAAACAGAAACGAACTTTGTTAAAACACAAAGGGTGACGGAACAATGACGAACATTTTCATTTTCAAACTGAATACATGACGTTGACTTTGAATACACGATAACACTATGATAGCGTTGACGTGATATTAACTACTAAAACCACTATATATTAAAAACAGTATGCACTTCAATTTCTATGTGGTAAAATTGCTAAGAGAATGCGTTTAAAACAATTTCATCTGTTAAAATCAAAAAGTTAATAATTGTGTAATATTGTGTAATAAAGATTTAAAACAAATAAACCAAAAACAAATTTAAATCTGAGTTAAGTTGAATATCAAAAGATAAGATTAAACTTATCAGTAATCTAACGATGATAATTAATGTTAAATATACTAATGATACAGTTAATGGTGGCATGAGCAAGTGGTCTTCTTGGTCAACGTGTAGTGTAACGTGTGGGACAGGCACTCGTGTACGCATGCGTACATGTAACAACCCTAAACCTGAAAACAGTGGACTGCCTTGTACAGAGAGCACCGTGGAGTCAGGTGAATGCAGTGTGGAACCATGCCCAGGTACGCCCTACAAACGACAGCTATAACTGACTTCTACCTTCACAATCTCTTATCAAAAACACTAAAGAATAACTGAAAACTGTGAACTGCTTGTCATGATCACGAAAACCAAATTTAAAAAAACATTTTACAGCTGATTTCAAAAACGTTGAATGCTGAAAACTGAATACTGCGTAGTGAAAACTATTTATAAAATGATTGCAATGGTACGCTTGCTTTGATTGGCCAAAAACACGCCCGGGCCCGTTTTTTTCCTCGTGAGCTGACATTGTCGGGGAATAAGTAGAAAGAAACAATAATCATAATACACAATGCATGGTGCTCAGTTAATTTAGCAACTCGCTTTTCATCATGCAGTATGCAGTTTTCAGTTTTCAGTTTTTTTTTAATATTCACTCGCTTTTGAAATATCCATATACGTTATTAAATATTTTAATAACCATTATTTTTCAAAGATTGTCTTTATTACAGCTAATTTATAAAAGTATTTTTTTGAATGCAGTAGTTTTTCAAAATTGTTAGTTCATCGTTGAGAGCCATGTCGTCAATAACAGATAATTAAAGAATACAGTGTCAACGTGAATAATTTTGAAAACAGTTCTTTTATTTCCATAATTTGTATAAAAGGGCATTTCTCTTAGCTGAAAATGTATTTTGAAAACATTTAATAAACTTGGTACGACTAGATGATGGCGTCTTCAAATGTATTATTTTGTCAGTAAATTCTAGAGAGCCTAAGCACTCAGATTGTGAAAAACGTTTTAGGGGTAATAATTTAAAAAATAGTGGCTGAAAATTGTAAATCTTAGATCCATATTTTGTTTTTCTCATACTTTATGCTGCTGTTATTTGTATTTATCATATTAATCATTAATCAACACCAAACATAATTATATAATGCTGCCTATGCACTCAATGAGAATGAACAACCTGATTAAACATTTTAATTATTTTAATAATAATCTTTAGTTCTTGAGTCGCGCGAGTGCCTAATAAATGTAAACATGCGCAGAGTTTTGACTGTCTGCATTTTACTATAAATGTCGTATAATATCATATATAATATAAATAAAGCACTTAATCAATTTACTTTTAATACTCCAACTTGACTATTACCGATACTATATATAGACCGAATCCAAATATGGTGACCTGCTATTGTTCTTGACTGGCTAGCCTCGTGTTCACGTTGAAACACAATAGTTAAGTTAAGAACAATAGTTAATCAAACTTTTCACCATTCCTTGATTCTGTGTATTTTAATAATATTAAGACTAACGATATTTTAACTTTAATATTAATATATAATGTATTAATATGTACTATATTACAATTCTAATAATAATGAGACTAACGATATTCTGTTCTTCTAACCATGTAACCTATTAACTACTGATGACCCTTATATCATGGGTGAGTACCATAATACCATCCCGTTTAATAGCATATTGATAACGCTGTGGAACTATCGAGGGCTTTGTTTTAATAGCATATTGATAACGCTGTGGAACTATCGAGGGCTTTGTTTTAATAGCATATTGATAACGCTGTGGAACTATCGAGGGCTTTGTTTTAATAGCATATTGATAACGCTGTGAAACTATCGAGGGCTTTGTTTTAATAGCATATTGATAACGCTGTGGAACTATCGAGGGCTTTGTTTTAATAGCATATTGATAACGCTGTGGAACTATCGAGGGCTTTGTTTTAATAGCATATTGATAACGCTGTGGAACTATCGAGGGCTTTGTTTTAATAGCATATTGATAACGCTGTGAAACTATCGAGGGCTTTGTTTTAATAGCATATTGATAACGCTGTGAAACTATCGAGGGCTTTGTTTTAATAGCATATTGATAACGCTGTGAAACTATCGAGGGCTTTGTTTTAATAGCATATTGATAACGCTGTGGAACTATCGAGGGCTTTGTTTTAATAGCATATTGATAACGCTGTGAAACTATCGAGGGCTTTGTTTTAATAGCATATTGATAACGCTGTGGAACTATCGAGGGCTTTGTTTTAATAGCATATTGATAACGCTGTGAAACTATCGAGGGCTTTTTCCTTCGCCTGTGGCTCAAGCGAAGAAAAGAGCCTTCTACACGAAATTGATCATAATTTGGAAGGAATGAGTCAGTCTGATGAATTCCAGTATTTTCCTATTTGTCATGCTACTTTGCCATCATATCATCATCAATATCATCATCATCACCATCATCATCATCATCGTGGTGGTCAAATACTTCATTTTGTTTCATCATCTTCATTTTTCATTCTTGTTAACATTATTATGATTATCGTTAATCATGATTATCATCAACATCAACACAACCATACCATCATAACCGTCGCTATGGTAATCGTCATCTAAAGTGTTTTCATCATGGCGACCATCATAGTTCATCACGACTATCATTATCACCACCACCACCACCATAATCATCATCACAATCACCATAATCATCATCATCACCATCTATCACCATCACCATAGCCATTACCACTGCAACCATCGCTACTAGAATTCATTCTACTAGTAATCTGTCTTGAGTCCTGTTAGCCAGGAAAACCTCTCACCTTATCTTCTCGGCCAAGCTTCTTCAGTGTATCTGTAGGTGGTCGTTATCAAGAGGTTCGATTGTATAATAGAGTCTTCGTTACACAGGAACCCCAAACCCTTCTCCTGTCCAACCAAACACTGCATCATCAACCGTAACACCCGTTGGTAATTATTCAATTGTGACAACTCCGATTGCTGAAAACAACGTATCTAACTCATCACTACCATCGCCGCCGCCGTCTCCCAATGTCAATGTATCTCAACCACTACCATCGAAATCGATTGCACCATCGTCTTCACAACCTGGTCCGTCCGTGGCGCAACCCAAACCCTTACCGCCTGTTGCCAATGTTACCAACCCATCACCAAACAAAAACTCGTCATTCGTCCCGAACTATAACTTAACCAACTTAGAAAATGCAGGAGCAAAACCTGGAAAAGGAGGATCGCCATGGCCCCCATCACCAACACACTGTAAACCACATCTGACTAGTGTTTATGGATATCCTGATTATAAAAGTAAGTACACATCCAGGATGAGGATGAGGATGAGGATGAGGATGAGGATGAGGATGAGGATGAGGATGAGGATGAGGATGAGGATGAGGATGAGGATGAGGAGAAGGATGAGGATGAGGTTGAGGATGAGGTTGAGGATGAGGTTGAGGATGAGGATGAGGATGAGGATGAGGATGAGGATGAGGATGAGGATGAGGATGAGGATGAGGATGAGGATGAGGATGAGGATGAGGATGAGGATGAGGATGAGGATGAGGATGGCTGTGAGAATAAAGATAAAGAAACAAATTTCGACAATGACAACAATAACGATACTATATTCTATTTGTAGTCTGTGGTAATGGTTTTGAGTTGATCACGCTGGCACCTCATCAGCTCACTGCTTCGTCAACCTATTCTAAAGACAGTGGTGACTCTCTTATCAAAGCCAGGCACGCAGCCTACAATGCTGTATTAAATAACACCCAAAACGCAGGTTGGTACTACATAAGATAACATAATTTGTAAAACATATCTCTAAAATATTTTATAGGTTTCTTGTCAGGACGCTAAGTAAAGTAAATAAAGGAAACAAAAAAAAAGCGTTTCGGCCTATCTAAAATATGTTCACAAAACATTTAACTTGCAATATAAGTATACAACTTGTAAACATCAATACCCAAGAACACATCTAATAACTTGTAATTATTATCTATACAGGTGCATGGTGTGCCGAACATCAGTTCGCTGTCACTCAAGACAACTCACAATATCTATCCATCGACCTTGGACAGCCTCAGCTCATTGGTAAAGTTGCTACACAAGGAATGGAACATTGGGATAACTGGGTGTCTACCTATTCTCTTAAATTTAGCAACGACAACATCGATTGGTATACCTATGAACGGGTAGGGATGTATTGTATTATTATTATTATCGAGTGATTGATATCGTGCATATATTCATTTTCAAAATCGTTCATAAACATCAAGCCAATACCAAAATGAATTCTGGTTTTGTGGTGGTAATGCCGTATTCAAATCTGACTTGTTATCACTGACAAGTATTTGTAATACAATAACAAGCACGTGAAAATACTCATATTTTGTTATTCGTTCGAATTTCGTAAGATTTCAATACACTACCAGCAAAAAACAGACATTCATTTCGTTCTTGGCTTGTCTTTGTCTGACGTTTTGACAACTTGATCAGAAGTAATCTGACTTTCCATCTCTAAAGAAAGCAATGAATTACAAAACAACACCCATCTTGACCACTGTGATGCTTGAGTAACCACTGAGTTGGTTTTTGCAGTGCCGAGTAACTGGAACTGCGGTGCATCGATTTACTCAGCTGTTTCAGCCAGCACTTAATTGTTTTTGCAGTGAATACAGTGAATACTGTATAGATGCATCGGTTTACTGAGTTATTTGGGGAACCACTACTCACTTATTTTGGTAAAGAGTAACGGCTGTGGGTGCTTTGTTTTCTCAGTTATTTGAGAAACAACTACTCAGTCGCTTTTGCAATTTTGGACGACTGTCATATTCAAATCAAAATATTTTGAGCCGTTCGAGATGCAGTCAAGAATACAATTAATTCAAATTACAAGTTCTATTTGTTGAATAATAATAACAAAACATTCTTTTTTATAGACTCTTCAAGGTAACTGTGATCGTCGATCAACTACTGAAAACATTCTCAACCCACCAGTCAATGCGCGCTTCATTCGTGTCAACCCTCTCACGTGGTATACAGCATTTGAACCCGCAAAGCATGATATCTGCCTTCGTGTTGGTATTTACAAATGTAGAGGTGAGTCTGACTCTAAAAAAAGATGTTTGAATTCTTCACCCTGAGTAATATCCCAACCAAAATCACAGAGCTCCACGTGTGGTTGTCCTTTAATGTACAAATATAAGCTAACTCAACAATTTCAAAAGGTCTTCATCAATAATAAAGAGTAAAACCAATTGTTGATATCTTCCGAAAGCAAAAAAAGAGTTTTGTTTGAATAATTTATTTTAATTTTAATAAATTTTGATTTAAAAAAGAATGAATTTTATCATTAAAAAAGTTTTATGCTTGACTAAATGAATGAAAACATTATTTACGAGGGTAACACTAGATAGTTAAAATAATCTAGCAAACAAGTGGACCTCTAAAGAAAAACAAACGCCAATAGAGCTTCGAAGTGTAAGCTTCCCCAGAAACAATTGTGTAAATTGCGTTACTTGTGTACAATGAACAATGCATGGCCCTAGGATTCAAAAAGGAAGATTATATCCTGCTATTCTAGCTCCTCCTTCATCCCTCTGTTCTCCCTTAATACGATTAAAACCACCGTTACATGTGCATGTCTTATTGCAGATTGTAAGCTGGTTCCTATGTCGAGATGTCACGTTAATGCACCTTCTGCTGGTATGTTTCTTATACACCTATTTTCAAAACCGTTATCGCAATCAAAGCTGCAGTCAACACTCTTCTCTTTTTATTGTGTTCATATTTTGGTTGTACGTATTTGTGTTAAGTGATTGATACATAACAAGTTTTGGCAGCCGTACATGATGACACAAATAGTTCTTAAAAAGCGCATAGGTCTTGTTCATATTACCGACATCCTTTGCAGTCGTTGTATATATTGTTGACTTTAGCTTCGGCTGCTACAATGAATTATGTACAAGCGTCATTCACCAATAAACCGTTTAGGTGTAGTATATGGAGTGCCAATGCATCTTATCCATTTGCAACATTACATTCTGTTTTGTTACTGTTCTACTTGAACACATGTTAAAAAACAGCAGTTTTAAACTAACAGCTTTATAGCGTGATATTGCATGACTTTAAGACTTTCTATTATCATATAGATGAATATTTTAACCAAACAGAAACACAAGTTAACCATTTAATAAACAAAGGTATACTAATACTAAGAGCATGCTAATATGGTAACTAATTACTAACTGTCTGATTGATTAACTGACTGTCTGTCTGTCTGTGTAACTGACTGTGTAACTGACTGATTGAATGCATAATTGATGGACTGACTGAATAAATTAATGAATGAACAAACAAATGTGTAAATGAACGAATAAATGAAAGAATGGATGAACGGATGAACGCGAAATAAATCTTACTGACTGACGTGTGACTGAGTGATTAACTGTGTTGCTGATTGACTTGCTCGACATACTCGCTTACTGTCTTAAGTTGGCGAGTTGACTTTTTCACTACTGGCCTATTGATTGACTGACCGACTGACTAATCTATAGCATTAACCAGCCTACTCAGTAACTTATTATAACAATAACTACGTACTAATAATAATGGGTTTTTTATTTCAATGCAGTCACCAACTAGAGGATTCATCACCAGGCCCTAACGATCACAGTCAATTATATTTTGAAGCCTAGCCTTCATATCACAGCGTTTGTAAACATTTATCAGTACTTCTGTTTGAAGTCTAAAGCTTGCTTGCTGGACTAGCAATAACACTTACAGCCCAAGTAATTTCTTTGGTAGATTTACTGTCACGAAAAAATTCAAGAACATTGCTTGGGTTGCCTGTGTACCCACATCATATCAGCCACATTCATTTACAGTAAATATACACAAGAACATTGCTTGGGCTGCCTGTGTAACCACAGCATATAAGCCACATACATTTACAGTAAATGTACACAAGAACATTGCTTGAGCTGCCTGTGTACTCGTCACATGCAGATTCCAACCGTGACGTCGTAGAAAGGCTATCGCTTTCGCCGCCAAGTCAACGCTATGTCCAATTACGTGGAGTGCCTAGCCCTCCCACCAAAGTGGGTTTGGCTTGTTTCAGCTATAATCATCAATATATTTGTGTGTTTCTTATACTCATCACTATCAGTATTTAATTCATGGGAATTTCTCGTTTTGATATAATCAATTAAAATTTGTATTCAATAATCTAATGAAATGAAGCGCAAATACTACATCCGTGATATAGAATGGATTCAGTTTTTCTTTATTAATAGTTATCATTTGGTGAATATTAGTCATTATAGATAGCATGTTATATCGAGGTATTGATACCTTTGTATTTGATGGTCAAGGTGCAGTGATAGAGACTAAACCTCACCAAATAAAACTATTAGTAAGTAACTATTTTTATGTCATGGATATAGTGCTTGGGTTTATGTAATCGAACATAGTGTTTTTGAGTAAATCTCTAGCCACCCAGCTCTCAACTCTCTTTCTCTTTTTTCAATTTTGGACTTTTTTCCTTTATGCTCTCGCTTAACCTTCCACTTCTTTTTGCCTCTCGGCTCTTCCATTTGCTTTCATTTTCCGCTTTCAATCTTTCTTACCTTCCTTTTATCTCTCTTCTTTTCTTACTTCCCTTAGTCTTTTCTTTCTCTAAGTCTTTCTTCATTTCTTACTACCTCCTTCTTTCATTCCATCTTTCATTCTTTCTTTTTTCTTCTTGTATTTTTTCTTTTTCTATTACTTTCTACTGTTTAAAATGTCTTTCTCCTTCTTTTCTCTCACATTTTTCTTCCTTTTCTGTGTCTTCCTTTTGCTGTAACGCTCTCTCTCTCTTTTTTTTTCTACCCCTCTCTCTCTCTTTCATTAGTCTCCAGTTTTCCACTTCTCCCTACCTTTCTCCGGCTCTCTATTACTAACTTCGCTATCTTTTTGTCTCTCTCTGGCTCTTTCTATCACTCCTTTTGCTTTCATTTTTTCCGCTTTCAATCTTTCTTTCTTTCCTTCTTTTTCCCCTTTCTCTATTTTACTTCCCTTACTCTTTTTCTTTCTTTAAGTCTTTCAATTTTTCTTCCTACCTTGTTTTCTTCCCTTCTATTCATTCCTTCTTCCCTTCTCTTTTCTTCTTGCATTTCTTTCTTTTTTTTTTTTACTTTTTACAATGTCTTTCTTCTACTTATGCTTTTCTCTCATATTATTCTTCATTATCTGTGTCTTCCTCTTCCTCTTTCTCTCTCTTTCACTCTCTTTCATTCCTCTCCAGCATTCCACTCCCCCCCCCCCCCCCCCCCGTCTTTCTCCGGCTCTTCTCTAATACTAACTCCGGTTTTTTCTTTCTTCTACTTTTCTCTCATATTATTCTTCATTATCTGTGTCTTCCTCTTCCTCTTCCTCTCTCTTTCACTCTCTTTCATTCCTCTCCAGCATTCCACTACCCCCCCCCCCCCCCCCGTCTTTCTCCGGCTCTTCTCTAATACTAACTCCGCTTGTTTTCTTTCTGAGATGGTTATTGATTCGATTCGATAAAAGTTAATCGTGTAAATGATAGTATAATAGTTGTTCGTGTAGAAGATTATAGCATTAATTAATCAACCTTTAAATCTGAGCTAGAAATAAATATTTTTTTTACAAAACTCTGTGCGTTGTTTATGGATAGAAAAATTCATTACAAATATCTATTATTATTTTCGAGGGTAAACATGATAATGTTCTTCTAATGAACGAACTAATCATTTTTTTCACCATTTTAATTATTGTTGATTGTCTGGAAATAATTAATCTGAGACCGATAGGAATTGTGAGAACTCATTAAATTGCGAATGCATTATGATAATCATATGTTTATTTCTGAAATAAATATGAATGTTACTAGATGTTACTATTAATAAATGAATGTTGCACCATGCAAACGTGATTAAAATAATGCATCAAGTTTAAGTTTAATAAACTCCCACAATTCTTATCGGTTTGAGACCAAGTATTTCTAGATGGTCAACGTTAATTGAAATAGCTGTATATATCTTATTAACTACTGAGAGCATTTTCGTAGAACAACCTCAGCCTCGTGTACGTAAGCGTATGATATACATCCTCGAGAAAGTTTGTCACACGTGAAGTGAAAAGCCTACAGCAAGTGGAGTAGGGGGTTGTGGGTAGCCTATGTGTCTTCCAGAACGCATCGTTGACTGGAATGATTTATTTGAGTTATTCAGAGAAAAGAAAAAAACACATTTAGCTTGTAAGAGTCTTTGCAATAATTATCATGAAGAGGAACCTGAACAACCAGGACACAATTTGTAACAGTACTCGAGGGGGTTCTGACATAAACTATTTGGTTTGAAATTGGGGGGGGGGGGGGGGGGGGGGGGGGATGTCTTTCTCTTTACCGGCAATTGACAAAAGTTTCTTGACAATGGAATATCCAGTGTTCACGAGTTTCATTCACACACATGATAAACAAATTATAATTTGAATACACTAAAATAAATAGATTAACAATAATTAGTATAAATACGCAGGTGATTATAGAAAATCGCGCGCGCTGATTGGTTTGCTATCTCGGATTATCAGCCGATAATCACCTTTTCGGACAAAATGGCTGCCAGTAGTCGTTTTGTCACTGTTAGCGAAGATGAAATTGAAAACTTTAAAGAAAATGCTGTCCCAAAATCGACTAAAGAAGCTACAAAGTTTGGTGTCAAGCTATTTAAAGGTATATCATAGTAAATTTTCACATTGTTTTTTTTTTTGTCATTAAGCGAGACAATTCGAGCCGGACACTTTCGCGTGACGGTCGCGCTTTTAAAAATAAAATATTTTCACTTTCAATGCTGTTTTCTTCTTTCTTTTTTTAAATAATCACCTTTGTATTTATACTAAAACGATTATTCACCTCGAAGACTCGCCGCTCGGTAAATATTCACCGATAATCACTTCGCCTTCGGCGAATAATTATTAAATAATATAAAAGGAGAATTAATTACAAGAAAATATAGAAAAGTGTGAGTGGTTGTTAAAATAGACTTTCGTGTCAACAAACACTAAGTGTTTCAATCAATTGATTGTGCATGTGTTCATTCCTTTACAAGCTGTCGTCGAATGCTAAATGTATTACACGCTGTCGAGGCTGAAGCTATACCACTGTAGGAAACTGTGAAATTGTCTTTTGTAGTGAAAAAAAAAAAAAAACACATTTTCAAACACCCCTCCTCACTGTTTTTAATAGCATCTTAATCCACACTCCATAACTAGAGATATTCAGCAATACTCCCTTCTATACCTTATTTCCGTTATTTTCCAGAGTATTCATTTAAAGCTGTGCTTCACCTTACTTCCTGGTTCGGCTGTTTGTTGTTTCAATCAAAATAAACAACTGACAAACCTAAGAATCGAAACATCACCAGTTCGTACAGCGGTTCTATCGAAACCTTTTTCCGTGTTGCACAGACAATGTGGTTTTCTGTTGTTTTCATCCAGAAGAAAAAGAATCATGGATGGCTACAAAAAGGACATCCACAGATAGGCAATTTTCATAATATTGTCATTTGAATACCAGTACATCTACATCTACTGCATCTACATTTTATTCACTATTTATTTATTCAGCAAAAAACTATATAACAGTTATCACACTAGTTATGAAAAATAAAAGTATTTATAACGATAACGATGATAATTATAATATATTATATATAGATTGGATATAGATTTGTACATAACGTATATATAAACATATAAATATAAAGAATAAAAAGGATATAAAAAGAATATAAATAGTACCAGAATGCTTTACGACGTTTCTTTTATTATTTGGATTTGCTTATCCCTCTAATGAAACAGTAACTATCTCACAAAAGAAAGTAGTCAGAGCACGTCGGTGTTGGTATACTATGACGCTATGGTGCAAATCGCCCATTCCTGTCCTGTTTCTAGTGTGTTCCCGTACAATGACGGTATTTCACAACTCATTGTATCGCGTTGTCTTTATTCTATTTGATATGACCTTGGTTCTTTGTTTCCATTACAATAGCAGTCAACCACACCGGAATGCCGTGCATCTCATCCTGTATTTTTACACACGTAAGAAGTATCTTACGTTTATGCAATAATTACGTAAAATACTCACGCGTTTATCCTTTCAGTGGCTGACTTCTAGAAAATACAGGGGTTAATAACTATCATTTAATTCTAAATTTTTACAAAGAAATTGATATGTATTTGTATAAAATTGCTTGATTAGCTCGTACTCTCAAAAACGTCAAAGTCTACATTGAAAAAGAAATGACAATGTTTCAGTTTAAAACAATAGAGTGGTTAAACCACCCCCTTGTCTACCCACCCTGGGAAGGGCTTGAGCGCATCAGCTACTAGCAGTAGATTGATCAAACTGTCCCCTTCACTACCCTCCCAAAGAAGGGCTTGAGCGCATCAGCTACTAGCAATAGATTGATCAAACTGTCCCCTTCACTACCCTCCCAAAGAAAGTTCTTCCCCAACACTACCCACTGCAAGTAGCGCATCAGCTCTATTGGGCAGGTTCTTATATTATAGACGTGATAAAAGTCTTTCAGATGCTTCAACACTATTGCACAGCATGAAGATCTTCTACTGCATCATCTTGCTTGCTTTAAAAGGTGAGATTACAGGTTTGCTTTCCGCTATCAAATATATCTGAAATAATTAACATATTCTTATATTAATATCCTTAATATCCTGATATTTCATTTATCGCTGATAATAAAAATATATAAAATAAATAATATATTATGGACAGAAATGAGAAATATGTTTTTTTTTTATCAAAAACGTCAACATTAATAATTGACAACTTAGAATAATGAAATGGAAACTAGCGAGTAAACTAGTATAGGCTGCGTCGGTATTTGATATAAATGATAGGTAATAGAATGAAATTTGTAAAAACAGTAAAAAATGTTGACTTAACTTTACTGACGTTTTGAGGTTTAGCCTCCGACGAAGGGCTAAAGGTCGAAACGTCAGTAAAGTTAAGTCAACATTTTTTACTGTGTTACAAATTTCATTATATTACAACTTATAAGTTATAGATTGAATATAGAGTACAAACACTAAAAGTGTGCAATACTTTGTACTATTTACCACTAAATAGTGTTGATAAACAATAGAGAACAAAAGAATTTGCTTAATTTAGCAGTATTTAGTGGTATTTATATTGCACACTTTTAGTGTTTGTACTCTAATATATTGATTTTGTTTTCATTTATGCTAATAAATCAAGTCTGACCTCAAAAAGCACTTTAGATCTCGCTGAAATTTAACCCTGCAACACTACATGTTAAATGTTTTAATCTTAGTACTTGTAACTTTATTTTTTGTATTTCTGTATAGTACTGTATTTTTATGTCTGTAAGTTTATTTTAAACAGAGCCCCATTCAAACCAGCTTTGCTGAACTGGGCACCTCTGTATAAATATTGTTAATAAATAAATAAATAAACCTAATATATTTTGAATTCTAGCAAAAATAGAGTTGAAGCTTTGTTTTTATAGTGCACAGACACTCTAAAAGAGTCCAACAATTATCATTATTATTAAATAATACTAGATAGTGTTATCCCTGTTTATATTTACAGTCTAGTTCGTTTAGTATTGATTAGTGCAAAATATTGCACGATTTTAGTGCCTGTACTTTTCTATGCAAAACAATGAGTGTTGTTTCGAAATAGGTCCATAGTATAACCTATTAACATACTGAACTCTCGGCTTGCGGAGACCTCGGTTTACATTGCTACATCGCTAATTATACAGAGAAGAAATTGATTGGGTCTTATTTTACCGAGAATAATGAATAGTGCAGAGAGATGGGTCCCTAAAATGTCTTATAGTTATAAACAGAAAATGTATTGGAAATAACTCTCGCTATTACAAAATATGGTTAATATACCTTCATTTCACAGTATGTTTTGTGAATACCTGTCGCGAAAAATATCAACAAGGGTTTGTTTTTAAAAAAGCATTGAAAATAACTCTTGCAATCATAGACATACAGCAACAAAAGTGATCATTTTGTTAAGAGTTTTTAACGTTTTCTTTTATGAGAATCCGTGTAGAGAGCAAATTAATTGGCGGTCAAATGCTGCCCTTTAATTAGCAAAGTTTTATGATATGCCAGATGAAGCAATAAATTTTATGTTGTTGTGAATGCGAAACAACGGATGAGCTGAAGCAAAGACCATGATTAATTGTTGTAGCTACGTTCTCCTTTGATTACCATCTAGGAAAGCGACATAAAAAAGTTAAACAAACAGGTTATACTAGCCACTCTTTTAAAAGTGAAATGTTTAAACCGGATTGAGGATTTTTATTATTTTTACGAATATCATCAGGCATGCGCATTATGGTCAACTCTCGTTAAAGCGGACACTTTCGGGATCATGATCAAGGGATCAAGGGTCTAGTGTTTTCAATATTGTTTTTCCATCGTTTCCGTAATATATTAAGGTAATTTGCAGCCCTTGTAATGAGTGAAATGTCCCCATCCAAACAATATCAATCTCCTTATTTTCCTATGCAAATTGGCATTCCCCTTTCCCCTTTGTTTATGTTATAATATTTTCATATGTAAGAATCAGCTTCAAAGGGCTGCATCACGTGATCTTAAAAGGTAAACAAAAAAGCAAGGTGAAGAGGTTTATTGAATCACTCAAGTGCTAAAGAATATATTACATTTCCGAGTGAAAGTGGTGGTCTTTGAAGTCTCCAGCTTTGACTTCGTCTTGAACTGGATGCGACTTTTTTTCAACTCGATGAAAAAAGAGAAAAACGCGCGATTTAATGCAGGCTGGAAACCGGCTCAAAATGTTAATTGACTTGAAGTGTGAATCAATTTGATAGTCATTTTACAAGACTTTTACAAAAAAAATAATTGCCGGCTCAACACAGGAAACCCAAAATGAGCTTTCGCTCCGGCTACAGGAATGCGAATATCAAAGATTCTACATACATGCGCGCGTTCTAATCAAGAAAAAGTAAAATTGTTTCTGGATCCTGTGTTGTCTGTGGATAATCCTCTCCATTTTTTCAAACATAGCAATAAACAACTCAAAACCTATAAAATATTGAGAGAGAAGTGGTGGCCTTGCGGTCAGCGTGTCGGACTCCGGGCCTAATGGTCTGGGTTCGATTCCTGGCCTTGGGCAAGATACTTTACTCTCTCAGTGCCTCGTCTTCTCGGATAAGGACGTAAAGCCGGAGGTCACGTCTGCCTTCACTCTGACTATTTTACAATGTGGACGTAAAAGAGCCACTGAGGACGTAACCAAATCTCTGGCCGTGACCACCCTCAGTGACTGCCTCACTCTCATACGTAGAACTTGACCGACAAGAGCATATAAGCCTCGAAGAGAGGGATTGCTCTAATTATTGGTAAATGTAAATGTAAATATTGAACTTTGAGAGATTGTTACAGATAGAATCTATTACATAGGAATCACCTTAAATATTTTGTTCCTGTTTGTGTTGCAGCTCAAGCCAACAATAAGCCACACTTCACCTTGAAACCAAACGCTCACACTGAAGCGTTCTATGGAGAAAGTACCAACTTTACCTGGATGTACTCCTTCAATCATCCCCTCTATAGAGGATCGTTTGGGTTATATCACCTGGCCCATGGAACAATAACCAAACATCTTTTAACTATTGACAATAACCAAAATAGTACCTTTACAACTGCTCCGATTGTTAGCGATGACACTAAAGACTATCATGGTAGAGTTAGGTTTGTTGGAGATATGGCCAAAAAGACAGTAAGCATTGAGCTTTCGAATATTAAAAATACAGACAAGACATATTATGGGATAGAGGTACGTAACGAACCTGTTGTACACAGTTGTATGGTTTGACACTAAAACACCACATTTGCACAGGGAAAGCCTCGATTTGTTTTAAAAAATATTCTCAAATTCCAAGCAAAGCACGATTAACTCTGTATTCAGGCCATTCCTGTGCAAATGCGCCTTTTGCCACATGGTTCAGCTACTTCTTACATACTTATACTTAATTGCATACTAACGAGTTCTGCTAATTATCTTTAGCTTGAATTTGAGGACGATGACATGTCAGTGATTGTAAATGCCACGAAACTCATTGTGAAGGTAATGCATGTTTGAATGAAAGAATGAATAAATGAATAAATAATAAAATAAATCTAGACATGCGAATAAATGAATAAATGAACAATAAATTAATTGATAAAAATAATAATAAAGATTAGATATTACCTGTAAATAAAAATAAATGAAGGATTAAATGTATGAGTATGATCAATTTCTCAATTATTTGATGGATATATAAATTCAGTGTTGAATTTGGAAAAAACCTTTCTATATGAATGAACGACTGATAGAAAGAAAATATATCAATAGATTGGCTTTAGAAGAACTGTAGAAAAACTATATTTGCACTTGTAAATTACAGTTTATAAATAGGGTTTTGGTTTTGTTTCTTACATTTAGACTCCATCCAGCTTCACGGCCAGTCCTGGTGCCCAATCACTGTTACGCAGGAGCACAGCTAGTTTTCCATGGAAATACAACCTTAACGACGAAGATAAAAAACTCTTAAAGACCATCTCCTTTGGCTTTTACCGACAGAGCAAGTTTAACTTGTTGTGCTTTATCGAGGTATGCCCAAAATGATATATCCATATCAAAAGTTGTCGTTTAGCGATCTTCCATATATTATCCTTATATGTCATTAAAATGCAAAGAAATTCACAAATGTATAACTATTAGTTAAGCCGTATTTCGGAAACCGAGAACCAACGTCAACAAAAAATTGATATGTCACTCTTCCTTGTTAGATTACCCATTTCAGAAGAGTTGATGTAATCCTTGGTAGTCATTCTTCTACATGATACATGTAAATGCATGAATGAGTAGATACGAAGTGACCAGAGAAAACCTACAATCTTTGACAAAAGTGTTGGCACTAGTGTGACAAAATCATTTTAGCACTTCTTAGAATCCGTCAGACTGCTACTCCCCCATTCCCCTTGAAAACTTTGGGGAAGGGGTTATTGTTTTGGTGATTGTGGGATTGGCCTATCAATGCTCTATCATTTCACAACAACATTGAGGTGGGGGAATTAGGGCAATGCTTTTATATTTAAAATAAATAAAGTACATTGTGTCATCACTACAAAATAATATAATAACATCACGCCAGCTATTTGACAAAGATTGCAACACCTAACCTAGTGTGGGTCAAATTTAAACTAACAAACCCACTGGATCGCATGTGATACCCAGGTTGAGCATCTTGTTAAGATCTTGTAAGATCTGGTAAGATCGTCCAATATCTTACTAAAAACTTGGCAAATAAATTTCTAGGAATGATTTTGGGAAGATCTTAATTAAATTTTAAAGTTCATACAAGTTCTTGCAGATTACAAGGTTACATGCATGCCAAGATCTTGTAAGATCATGCCCAAATCTTGCTAGCTAGGATCTTAGAGACTAGGATTTGAATTTGTGACAACGAGGTGAATGCTCGTAGATCTATCTCCCAGTCATCCTTTAAAGCTTAAGTCCTGGTTTCCATCGCTCAGATCGCCAGGATCTCCGTAACAAGTGACCAGATCACAACACTCGTGGCAAAGAAACCAGGGTTTAAGGTTAAATGTATAAGGTATTGACGTAATTTTGATTATTATATTATACATCTATTTTCTTCAGGTTACGAAAACCAATTGTTCACTGGGAAAAGCCAAGGTCGTATCTATGGACGTCCAAAACAGCATCACTTTTGAGATCAGCCAACTTGAACTCAAAGATGAAGCAACGTATGCTATAAGATTTGAGGGCACGCTAAGGCCCATGGAAAGCAGGTCTAAGGTCATCGTTCTAGGTATTTATATCGCCATGTTAAAGTCTGTAATAGACAAATAGAGTCATGATAGTACCACGTTGATGGCGAGGAGGAGGTTGATAGTCACCATGATGATTTAGTGATGACTTTCTTGATTATATGATGATTGAGATGGTTGTGATGGTGTGATGATACTTCAGTGGTGATCGATGATGATGATGATGGTGATGATGATGATGATGATGATGATGATTGTGATAATGATGTTGAGGATAACGACAATATAATTGATAATGATAATAGTGGTTATAATGGACTATGATGATAACGATGATGATGATGATGATATGACTGTGATTGATATTTATAATGATGATGATCCGATTCAACAGATCCTCCAAAGATAACTGGACAGCCAAAAACAAGTCTGAACCTTAAAGAACACGAAACACTGTCATTAAACTGTACTGCATCCGGGAAACCAATCCCACTGATCACGTGGTATAAGGACGATCAAGTGGTTCAAGCGAACTTCATTGGGATTTTTACTGTTAATAACACTCTCAAAGAGGACGCTGGGAAGTATCATTGTGTAGCGGGAAACAAAGTTGGCAGTACAACGTCATTGACTGCAACGGTTGATGTACAATGTGAGTTTGCAATTGATCGATGGTTATTTTATTCTAATGTTATCATTTTAGTTCAGTTGAAAGGTATGAACATAGAAGAAAAAAACAGAAATTTGAATACATATATAGCATTGCACTGTGAGCGTTGTTTTTTAGTTGGAAAAAGATGTAGTTTCCCATAACTCAAAGATGCATTAAATGTTTAGCATTTTTAGATTATAACTAACATAAAATAACGTGACATTACACTGTGACAATATGTCGCAATGCCTTGGCGACAACTTGATCGAGGGGTGATACACCTTAACGTCGCAAGTACTGCGAGTTCCGTTGCGAAAAGTAGAAAAGAGCTCTACTTTGTGCAATGTTGTCTGCAGCAACTAACATTGCAAGACAGCCTATGTTACACGATGCAGTTCCTCAACAACTTGTGTCGCAACGACATGGCCACAAAAATTGCTGGAAAAATTGTGTAACCGCGCCTTAAATAGGTGACAATGATTGATTATATCATTTTTCAGACTCACCTATCATCAACACTACAAGCAAGTTTACAATCATCCATGCTCCTGTTGGTCGAAAAGTACAGTTTAAGTGTTCATTTCTGGCAAACCCGCCAGCTATAACAAGTTGGTACATAAAGTCCCAACCACACAGTAAATATAACGGACAAGAACTAGAGATTACTATCAGAAACAAGGATGATTATGGAAATTATACATGTCGGGCGTCGAACGCTCTTGGTGCGGATCAAGCCAGTTTTTTGTTGGAAGAAGTTGGTAAGTACGCTACAAAGACTGGTTTTCATGTAATCGAGACAGTCAGTATCCTATTAGTCTCCCACGCAGTCTTAGTTTGTTTCGTCACGCAACGAGAGAGCTGCATGTTTGGATATATCCCATTTCTACTTGACGTCAAACGTCCAGAGTACACCAATAATTTGCCAGTGGACGTTTGACAAATCACAAACAAAGAAATAATTTGAATGAATAATAAATTATTTTTATATAAACAAATAAATAATAATTTTTATCATTCTGTGCTAAGGTCCACCAACTCAACCCAAAGCCGACTGTGAACAAGAAAAAAGTAGATCTGTTGTATTTCGATGGGTTGCCCCTCAAGATAATGGGGGCGCCCCGGTGTTTGCATACACTGTAAAACAACGCAAACTAACTAGTGATAATCAGCACCATGCGTGGATCAATTCTAATGTCAGCAACTCTGAAACATGGTACAAGTTCCCTCTAGAATGGCAAACTAGAATAGAGTTGACTGTTACAGCATGGAACATGTATGGAGAGAGTAAACTAGACCTGGAAAATACCTGTATATATACTATTGGAAAAGGTAATAGTTCATTTGTTATTATCATTTTTAATATTGTGCAATAGGTTTATTATTTTTAAACAAGAATAGTTTTTCTTTGATTTATAAACGAGTTCCCTGCGTTACGAGTTTGTGCCCTGTATTGTGTTACATTTAAATATATCTGATTGATTGATTGATAGATGGAAAGGCAATGCTACAATACTAATGTAATTATTAAAAGTATCAGTCGTATTACACAATATGTCACTCGTATCAGAGATATGCCTATTGTTCTGTTGCAATCTCAACCTGTTAAAAAAGGGAAAAAATCTCGCGCGCTATTCAAAATCTTTTGTTACTTCTCACCTACAATACCATATATGGTAATTGCATAGGTTTCAAGATTGCATACGGTATCTTTGAGATGTGTCATATACTAGAAACAAGTAACATGATTGATAACATGATGTTGTGTGTATTTGTTAAGATCCAGCCCTGAATACAGTCACCCCTACAAGACAAACCACTGTACGATCTGTTGCTGCAGGTATTGGAGCTTTATCATTGGTCTGATCTTGCATTTTATCCACATCTATTTATTCGTCTATCCACCCATCCATCCATTCAACCATTCACACCATTCACACCATTCATGTATTTATTAATCCATCCATCCATCCATCCATCCATCCATCCATCCATCCATCCATCCATCCATCCAATCATTTATTCATTCATTCATTTTGCCATTTCATTCATTCATTTACAAATTCACCAATGGATCAATCTATTTATTCATCCAACATTTGTTCATGCTCTTTCCTTTCATTACTTCATTTATCCCTTAATCGATCGATCAATGCATTCAAATATTTTAGTTGTAAATCACATATACAGAACGCCGCCATTATCACCAGCTTTTTGTTTGTTTGAGGCACCAGTCTGGTAAGAGTTGTTGCTTTGTATTCCACCGCTGCCACCATGTTAAATTTCTTAAGTTTTTTTATTCACCTAAGGCAACTATACACAAGCAATATATTCTATTACAAAATATATGATCTAATCAACGTCAAGTAACATTATATTTATATCTTCCAATCTTATTTAGCTGCATATGACGACTCTAAAGACAGCCAGAATATCATGGTGTATGTTGGGATATGTATCGCATTGGTCGCTCTCATCGCTGTGGTCATCATGTTGATTGTCTACCGAGTCAAGAAGAACAGAAAAAGCAGTAAGAACATTAATGAATCGTACTAATTAACATTCCTTGAAATTTTTGACCTAATTGAAGGCATGTTTATTGGAGGAGGACTCGGGCCTCATGATCAGATACAGGGATGGTAATGGGATGGAATGGTGCTTAGTCAAATATGTAGGATCGAGGGGAGCGTTACGTCTTTGAATAAGTTAAGTTGCCAACCCATTTTATCCAAGCCTTGGAGTATGTTTACTGTTTGAAAATATTTCTTTGATCTCGACTAAATGATTTTTGTCTTATCCATTTATGAAAAACAATCAACGATAATATTTATATTTAGCAATCATCTCTCCAAGATGAGGTGACTATTAAGGGATAAAAACGTGTCAAAGTCGAGGTTTTCATCATGCTAAATGCTTTTATTTGTAGCTTAAATACAAGACTCTATTTGTTTTAATTCAGTATAATATATAATATGCAAGAAACCCTTTAACTAGGCTTTGTAGCTCTGCATTTGCATCATAGATTACTCATTAATGTTTTCTTTTCTTTCAGAAGAAAACTGGAACAACCGTCAAAATCTCAGGTAAAATAGTGGTTTGCATTTTAAATCAAACGACGGGAAAAGAGACCAAATCAAAATATGATGATCTCCTATATATCAATGTTTCTTGACTGGCTAGCCTCGTATTCACGTGAGAATACAATGAAGCTTTCACATATATGCAAGGCTGACTAATGAAGAACAATGGTTATTCAAATTATTAACCATATCTTTTTTCTCTTTTTTTTCTTCAAAAAAGACATCAAATTACCATGCTCTCATTGAGGCCCTGGGGTGGACTTCCTTTGTCCAAGTGCTAGAGGTGGTCGGCACTGACCCTAACATATGACGGAGTGAATTTTGAACCAGAACCTCTACCACTTGGACAGAGAGAGGCGTTGAGGCGTGTTGTGTTTTTGTATTAACGTTGTTGTCATATGTCTTCATTGGTAGCTATGATCGTGTGTTGAGTATTGAAGGACATGCATGGGAAGCAGCTTCAGCCAGCGATAAACTACTGGTTTCTTTACCACGAACAAGAAAACAGACAATGGTAGGAAGTCCTTCGTATCAAATGGATCCTGAATGGAATGTACCTAGAGAAAAGATATGCATCATGAAAGTACGTACGCAGAACCCTACATGTCAGTGTTTTTTAATTAATAGACCATTTGAACGATGACGTCATTTTACTACAAACACCAGAATGTTCTAAGAACATCGTTGGTTGCCTGTCACTGTTTTTCCATACATTCAAATCTTCACCTTTTGTAATATCAGGTCATTGGTAATGGTGCCTTTGGTCTTGTCTATAAAGGGCGTGTCCATGGCGCTGGCGCTAATACTGTTGGCTGGTCGGTAGTGGCAATCAAAAGCCCATATGGTGAGGAAGTGCTGATATATATATATATATATATATATATATATATATATATATATATATATATATATATATATATATATATATATATATATATATATATATATATATATATATATATATATATATATATATATATATATATATATATATATATATATATATATATATATACACACAGCTACTGATAAAACAATAATAATAATGTATAATTTATTTTGCGGAAGAAACATATATTACGGTGTTCTATGAATAATTAGTGGTTACTCAAATAACGATGAGTAAATCCACTGGACGAAAAGTCGGATTCACCACATGTGTGAATATGGTGTGAATTTGGTGAACTATATTCGCATCATATTCACACCCCCAGTGAACACGATATTCACACTATGTGTGAATATAGTGTGAAACTGATGCGAATATATATATTCACATCACATTCACGAAGTGTGAATAAAGAAGAGAATATGGAATTCTCTACTAGTGTGAATCTAAAGTGAATCAATTGTGAATGTGGTGTTGCCCAAATCGCAAATTATATTTACACCATGTGTGAATATAGTGCGAAACTGATGCGAATATACATATTCACATCACATTCACGAAGTGTGAATAAAGATGAGAATATGGAATTCTCTACTAGTGTGAATCTGAAGTGAATCAATTGTGAATGTTTTATTCCCCACATCGCAAAATATACTCGTTAGATTTTCACTACAATACGTTTCGCCGAAAATAAGTAACAATAAACTGATGCTAATATATATATTCACATCACATTAATTCACAAAGTGTGAATAAAGAAGAGAATATGGAATTCTCTACTAGTGTGAATCTAAAGTGAATCAATTGTGAATGTGGCGTTGCCCAAATCGCAAATTAGATTTACACCATGTGTGAATATAGTGCGAAACTGATGCAAATATACATATTCACATCACATTCACGAAGTGTGAATAAAGAAGAGAATATGGAATTCTCTACTAGTGTGAATCTAAAGTGAATCAATCGTGAATGTTTTGTTGCCCAAATCGCAAATTATATTTACACCATGTGTGAATATAATGCGAAACTGATGCAAATATACATATTCACATCACATTCACGAAGTGTGAATAAAGATGAGAATATGGAATTCTCTACTAGTGTGAATCTGAAGTGAATCAATTGTGAATATTTTATTCCCCACATCGCAAAATATACTCGTTAGATTTTCACTACAATACGTTTCGCCGAAAATAAGTAACAATATAGTAACGTTGGCATTGATATGATATAAACTTACATTTTCCTTATTTACAGATATCCTATTTTTGTCGTTTGAGCTAACCGTTAAATAAGTATTAATTATCATTCGCCGGGATCACTCTCGTTTATTACAGTGTATTATTATTTTTATCCACTCGCCAGATAACAGCAATTTAATTGTTGAAGAGTTCTAAAATTGATACAAAATCGTTAAAATTCTAGTTACCAAATAGCATAAAGAACTAAAATAGTCGAGATTATAACAACAAATAGAACATATATTTAATTTTGCTTCTACATCAACCTACCAATCAAATATCCGTATTTTAATATTGGCCAATCAGGCGCGAGTGATTTGTTATGCAACCAAATTTGAATATGAGGCTTAGTCACGCGTCTGTTCAGCGACGTCGGTTAGAAACACTTCAACAGATCTACGGCTGTACGGCTCGTAAAAGAACTTTTATCTTTTAATAAGCGGAGCGAATTCTCTAAATATCGGTATGACATTTACAGCAGTTGCTTAGAGTGAGAAGAGTCGGCAGAGATGAAGTAAATCTAGGACTAAACTGCTGTTATTGAGGGATGCTGAAGGCAACGATGCTGAAGGCAACGACAAGAAGTCAACACGTTTCGAATTAAGACAAAGTTAAACTCACCGTAATTCGACGTTTTAGTGAACAGATGACACACTAAGCAGGGACAAAGATTTACTAGAAGGTTAATATTACTTGTTTGAACTGTTTAGGGTTAAGTAGTATTAATTTTGATGTAGATTTGTTCGACAATGTTTCTACCGTTGAACGGCGTTGTATGGCGCCAGCCAAATGTCTTTTAGGCTAAACTGCTGTTAGACATGTATATTTCTGTTAGACTCGCAGCCTATACTAGTTTACTCTCTAGTTTCCATTCATGTGTCTTAATTTAAAGTTGTAATTGATTATGGTTTTATGAAATAAAGTATTATCCGCTATATCCGACCTGATTGATTGATTCATTCACATCATATTCACGTGAGAAAGAATACGAGTAAAAATGATATATGCATCGCATTATTCTTAAGTGAATGTAAAGTGAAAACAGTGTTTACAACAATTTCACATATGGGGTGAATATAATGCTAATTCAACATTCACATCATATTCACGAGAAAAAGAATACGAGTAAAAATGATATTTGCATCAAATTATACTGAAGTGAATATGAAGTGAAAACCGTGTTTGCAATACGTTCACCTATGGGGTGAATATGATGCGAATTCAATATTCACATCATATTCACTAATATTTGAATGCATTGGGAAAAAGGTATTCAACGTCTTCACTTAATGGTGTGAATACGTAGTGAAGATCATATTCGCTTTGGTGTGAATATGATAGAATGTGGTTGAATATGATATTCACATCACATTCACTACACATTCACATTGCTGTGAATCCAATTTTTCGTCCAGTGATCGTTGCATAAGACTGATACAATAACGAGCGTGTAGTGGTTACTCAGATAACTAAGTAAAGGCTGGTTTTCACAAGGCATAATTATTAGCATAAGCTTAACACAAGAAAACGAACAAGTTTTTTTCTTATGCTTATGCTTATGCTTATGTCAAGTGAAAAATAGAAGAAACTATCTTTTGCTTGTCCTTGTGCTTATGCTTGTGCTTATGCCTAGTACAAACCAGCCTTAACTGAGTAAATCAATGCATAAATAGATACTCACTACCAAAACGAATGAGTAGTGGTTACTCAGATAACTGAGTAATTCAATGCATCCACATTTTCTCACTACATATCGATCATCGACGATCTATTTTTTTCTTTCTTTTTTACTTACTCAGTCGTTTATGCAGTGCGTTGCTGGAGATAGATCGATTTACCTATTTTTAGTAAGCAGCTTTAGGGGCGACATTTTGATTTTCCTTTCGAAAGGAAATTTAGTTTTGGAAAATGTTTTACATAATTCGATAAAATAGAATATTTCTTCTATATCTCTCAGTTGACGCAACGGATGCGGAAGTACGCGACTTGATGAAGGAATTTGAACTGCTAAAGACACTGAAGCCACACCCTCACGTGATCAAACTACTAGGATGCTCAGAAGATGAAGGTATGACGTCATCCATTAACTAAGGATACTACAATGACAACAAAGTGACCCATATATATGCCTACACAAACTTATAGTGATACGTTAGTGGCAGTCTTGTGAATCATAATGATGAAAAATCGTGGTGTTAATATTTGATTGTTGATGCATTATTACCTGCATTAATTTTGTCTGTACTAACACGTCATAACTAGAGAATATCTGTTCAACCATGAAATAATGTATTTCCAAGCTTTCGGGAAGAAGTGCCCATCTTCAGGGATTACGTTTCTGAAGATGGGTGCTTATGCCCAAAAATATGAAAATACATCATTTTATGGTTGGAGAAACATTCACCCACACTTGAAATAATATATCACGTGCTTTTGAGGCTGAGCAATGAACAAGATACAGTATCTTGTCAATCAAAGCAGAGTTCACACAATAAAATACACTTCAATACAGTACAGTAAAAATACAGTACAATCATCTCACCAAAGTGTCTGGCGGTTACTCAGAAATGTTTCTATGTGATTTCAGGCCGCCCACTGGTTATTATTGAGTACGTTCCATTTGGTGATCTGCTGGGCTACCTGCGTAAAAGCCGTGGTGAAGAGGATGATTACTACAGTGATCCTGAGATCAAACCAGATACAAACCTTTCATCCCAGCAACTTATTCGATTTGCTTGGCATGTGACTGATGGCATGACTTATCTTGCCTCTGAAAAGGTACCCTAATACATAAAGTCAATGGCATTAACGTTGTCACATAGTAGAGATTAATACTACTGTATCAATGTTTCTACTAAACAAAATTATCGTTCGTGCGCTCTTACATATATAGTATAATCATCCATTTTTGATATCAAATTCACAAATATGTAAATATCTTGATAGAAAATACAAAAGCTTGTAATCAAGCTCTGTTGTGATTTGGCTAAAACATGGGATTTCATTATTGATTGAAACCAACTATAACACGTACTATCACGTTTGGATAATGATAATGACTCATTTCCAAACTCATATATCTACATCAGTTATATAAATGATTTTATATACTTTAGATCATCCATCGAGATCTTGCAGCTCGTAATGTTCTTGTCGGAGAAGGCCTTTCCTGTAAAGTGACTGATTTTGGTATGGCCAGAGATGTGAGCAACGATGATATTTACCTACGAACCACCGAGGTAAGAC